>JAVQJL010026755.1:0-104507 GCA_036024295.1 Nannoperca obscura | reverse complement strand
ATAGGCCTAGGCTGCCGGGAGACTCGTAGGATGCACTGAGTTCCTCTCTCTCCTCTCCATTTTTAAACACCCATTTCCCATTAATGCTTGTCACAAATTCACCTTCTTCCCCTAGCTGTGTGCTTCTCTCGTCCCCCTCTCTCTCTCTCTCTCTCCTAAAGTTTTCTGCAGGTGTTTCTCCCTCCGGTGCTGTGGAGTCTGGATCTGTGGTTGCTCCTGCTGCCCCCGTGTTCCTGCTCAACCGCCGATGTTGCTATTACTGTTGTGCTGTACTACTGTATGTTCTCCTTCCTCCTGCTCTCTCTCTCCTGAGAGTTTTTCTTGCCATTGTCGTCTAGTGCTGCTCATGGTGGGAACGTTGGGTCTTTGTGTGGAAGTTGGTCTTGACCGGCTCCATGTGATTGAGTGCCCTGAGATAACTTTGTTATGATATGGCGCTATATAAATAAAATTGAATTGAATTGAATTGAGTATAATTCTAAAATAAATCAATATAATCAAGTTTGTTCACTCTATGTGTGGTATTTCTTTGTGTCCCAATTTAAAATACATGCACCAACAATGGAAAACAAGTAATCTGTGAAGATTATACAAAATCTATCCACATATGTAGACTTTGCGTGAAGCCTATAATTTCTATGAAAAATGATTTAAACTGTAACAACTGATATCTGTAAAACATGCTTAAATAACATATATTGTGTATCTGAGAGAGTGAGCATGTGGTCTACAATAGGAAGAAGATTACAGTTTTGTTTTTTTTTACAATTGCTTACACACTAAAATTAAAAGTAACACAGTTAGTGTGACCTGTCACAACTGATCTGCACTCTAAACTATTAGTACATTCTCAGCCTCACACTTTTTGCAAAGCACTACACACACTATTGGACACAGAAATCTAACATGCTGTCGCTTGTTTGCCATTTCAAGGAACTGCCTTTGAAAATACCACACCTATAACCAATTGATCAAACACTGCTGTCAGATGTATAGACACTTAGGTGCTTAATTGCAAACTCACCAATCAGAAAGCACTATAAAATTCTGTCTTCAACAAAAATGGAAGGCAACGTTGCAGTAAGAGGACGAGGCAGAGGGAGACATTGTCATCTGGGACAGTGTATCTTTCTACTAATCTGCCCTGGTCCAAAACTGTTTTCATCTGCAGCCACATTTTTAAAAACAATCTTTAACCCCACTGAGGAGTTTATTTTATCATGGTGGTGGAAGATTTATGATCTCCATGTCAGGAGGAGGCCTGCGACCAAACTGATGCAGTGTCTGTACAAGAATGGATTCACCATTCAAGAAGATTCTTCCTTCGCTGTCTTGCGAGAGAGGACGGCCTGTGATGTGAAAAGCTATTGTACAGCTAGGTGAAGAGACGATGCTTAGGTTTTTTAGGTTTTTACTTTTTTTGTCTCCACAAATGTTTTTTTCTGTGTTTATAAACTATATTGCGATTAAAATATGTTCTGTTCTGATTTTCAGTGCAAAATGCAAGCTTTGGAAATGAATGGATACATTTACTTATTTTACAAAGTGGAGAGAAATAAATATTTCAGTGTACAGTGCATGCCATGTGTGTTTTGTTTAGTCAGTACATTGATGTACTTTACTCTAACAATATCTTTTAACCCAGACTATACCGTTAGAAAAGTGTTTTAGATTGAGCTCAGCAATGTGTAATCTAAATCAGATTGTATGAACTATGTGTGTGCCATAAGCTGAAAAGTATATTATAGTATAAGAAGAGTATTTATAAATTATTTTATAGTTATTTTAAGGGTTTCAGTTTGCAAAATATCTGAGGTGTTCTGCTACTTGTGTGTGTGGTTGTGTAAATTGTGTGTAGTGTTTTGACAAAATTAGCTCTGTTTTCAAAATTGCGCTAAAGCAATCATAAAAAACTGTAATAGTGTAATAGTAGAGCGCAAACGGGGACAAGATAAAGCGCTGTTCTGACTGATTTTCTTGTGGCTGCCTGCAGGACATGGGTCAGAAGCATGACACATCTGCTGGTCATTGCTTTTTATGGTGCTGGACATGTTGATAAAAGGAGATGAAGGGGATAGAGGGAGGAGAAGAATGTAGAGCTTAGACAGAGATGCCAACTAAGCCCCTACAGCAAGGAATAGCCTTAATCTGCACACTGTGCATGCATGTGGATCAGAGTTTGATCCGGAATAAAAAATGTATATGATAATCTATGTGTGTGTGTGTGTGTGTGTTTGTGTGTATATATATATATATATATATGTTTATATGCCTACATACTTGTGTACATGTATTTGTGCACTATTTAAAACACAGTACACATGGCCAGATGTTTTGGCCTAATCGCAGTTGTTGTGTTTATGTTTAATTGTCAACACAGAAGGGAAATACACAATAGGACATCTATTGTTACATTTATTTTGTATGTAATTCTCCTTTTCTGACCACAGTGATCGAGACCAAATATGCTCATTATGTAAACTAATAAAGCTGAAAATAAAATTATATATATATATTGTATATTGTGAACTGCCCAAAGCTTAAAAACAAGTCCAGCTAAAACCAAACACTATTCAATATAAAAGTGGAAAATAATGCAGGTTTAATGAAGGGAAAGTCTTTTAATTAGATACGTTAGGTTGAAAAAGATGGTGATTTGTTTTACACAGACTGTGACTACAAGGCCACTTGTCATGTTAATTCAGTCTGTGCGACAAGCTTGAGTTGGAGAGGGATTAGAGAATGATGAAAGAGGCAAGTCATCCTCTTCATTCAACTCTTATGCACTTTACAAGATGACAGATGTCTCAGATGTAAGCAGGTGGCGGTAGAAAAAATGCAAGATGAAATTAATTCATATTCATATTGCAACTGAATGATTCATATAAGACACAAGACAAATGCCACAGTATGTTGAATACATTATTATACATTATTGTCAATATAATAACAATAATGTTGCAATCTAGCAAAATGTTATTTAAGAAACATAAACTTGAGATGAAATACGGCCTAATCTTTCATTAGGCCGTATTTTGAATTAATCTTTTTTTTTTTTTCTGTGGAAACAAAACAAGGCCTGTTTTAGAAGAGCTAATAGATCTAATGATTGAATCATGTTTCAGACAGTTCTACAGTCTAATCTACTTGTAATACTTGTTTGTTTGTTTGAGACTTTTCTAAAGGAGTTTTTCTTCACCCAGTGATCCCACAGTAGTTGGGATCACTGTCAGGCCTCATGTCTCTGATCTTCAGAGTAACACTCTGTAGCTCTTCTGTTTCACTCCACACTATCTGAATAAATGACCTCGTCTTGGTGGAAAAACACATCAAAGGTGTGGCATTCATGTTGCTGCACTGCATGACCTGCACAATAGAGGTCAGTATTTCATATGTCAATGACTCAATTACTGTTGAACCAGCTGGGGACACTGATGCTTAAGTCCTGGGCTTGAATTCCCTGATTAAAGATATAGCTGGCTTTCAGCCCCCAGTAGAAAGAGACTAATTATAATTGAGTGGTGCTGGTCATGTGATCATGGCTGCGTCCTCAGACACATGAGTCAACTGGAGATCCATCCTTACTTACTTACACAGGAGCAAATAAGACATAAATACACTACAGAGATCCATCAGCATCAAACATTGATGAATGTCACATGTCTGTCTTTAGCAGTGGTGACTGACTCTCTTATTATCCTGCTTAAGTCATGGGTACTTACAAAGACTATAATCATCTGAGAGCATCTGAGAGGAGTGTGTGTGTGTGTGTGTGTGTGTGGAGGGGGGGGGGTATTTAAACTGGTTGTAAATAAAAACATAACTCATTCCAGCAGCTAACTCTGCTATAATAAATACATACAGACATCTGTGTAAGTGCTCTTCTGGTTTTCAGGTGCAGACGCTACGAGGTGCATCAATATTTCAAGCAGGGAAATGGGAGTCAATCAAGAAACAATCCATATGGTAAAGAGCTTTAAATGTCAAATGCAATGTGTGTGTCTTATATGCCGGGGTTTTTCAATAACCAACGTACTGGGAATGTAGATTATAGATCCAACCATGTGGAAAAAGCAGGTCATAACGTGCTCATCGATAAGTGGAATGAATTTCAGTCAATAACAAACCACCACAATGGGACTCCGCCTATCTCTCTTTGTCAGTCTATCCCTTTCTCTCTTTGCCTCTCTCTCTGAAATCAAAAGAGTACAAATCATTTTATGTGTTTTTTTTATTATTATGGGAAGTGACAGATTTGACACACATACATTACAATACAGATACATAAGATATGGAAAATATGGAATATAGAACTAACACTAAGATGTTATATTTTATCTTGCAGGGATTGAGTTACGTACAATAAGAAAATACACGTTTATACTGTCTGTGGTTATACAATATTATTACACTGTAGTGCACTAACCCTGTGTTTTTATATTCATAGCTTACTTCTAGAAACTTTTAATGTGCTCTGTTGAAAGCGCTGAAATGTTTTAAATGGCAGCTCAGGTCTGAAAAGGTGCCCCATATTAGAAGGACAGAACACACACCATAAAAGCCATGGACGTGACTGCATGATGCATTATCAGCTCAGGTACATTCTTAATTTATGGCAGGTAAAATTATGTAAGTTCTTTGTTCAGAGGGACAGGGCATCTGTCATCTACAGTATGTTTTTATACACAGCGTGGTATTCACCCCAACACCTGTAACATCAGAAAACTTATTACGAGGGCAAGCAGGTAACTTTCTTCTGCCATTCCAGCACTTGCACCTGTGGCCAGACTAACACCGGGGTTCCCTGAGAAGAAGAGAAGGACAAACCATCACAAAAGTTTCTTTTTTCACTTTTTTTATTATTTGTCACCCTGTTGTACCTACCGCTGGTCAGAGTGGTGGACCTCACATTAAGCCAGAAGACTGTGCGCTGCTGAGCTACTGTGGCTCTAAAAGCAAAAATCACAGAGTTATGCTCAGAAAGATGTGCTTCATTTAAATAACAAAAGATCCAGTATGTAAAGATTTTAATCTCCTCTCCTCTTTGGGGCCAAATTGGAATAAGCGCTTGCTGTCTGTAATGCGGTATCTTATCTAGTTACAATAACAATCCTTCAGGAAATACTGATATTAGCTATTGAGCAAATTTTTCCCCAGTGTTCATAAAATCATGCTATTACAAGCCACGAAAATAGATTTGTGTGTCCTATGGCAAATTTGATTTTATGTGGGCTTTTTTGAGTGTAAAAACAGATGAAAAGATATTTGCTTACATTATGTACACAGGGCTTGTAGAAGTGGGTGGTATCCAACTGTATACAGTGGTGTTGCCCTTCAGGTTGGTGTTGGAATGAGTAACCGCACCTTGTGGATTCCCTGTGCACTGTGAATATAAAACATCCGTACTTATCAGAAACTGTTAATGCTTTCGGTTTTAAAGCTTAATCTTGCATTACATCTTTCAAATTCACATAATAATATCATTCTGGCTTTAGGAGGTAAGAAATACATGTAGCAGTGCAATCTGTGATATTTTCTGGTTGCTTAGGTCCTCAACATGCGCATCACATCACATCTCATCACATCGTCCTAGCACTTTAACAGTTGTTAGTAACTCCAGTGGAAAATGCTTGAGGCTGACCTCAAGAAACTTTGTGTCAGGAGGAGGACGCTCCCACTTCCCCACAGCGTTAGTGCTGCCGTCTGTGCGAGCTTCCAGAAGTACACCTCTATATTCTGGTCCAGTGACAGTCACTGCAAGAAAACACAACAAAACAGCAGTTGTTGTATAATCCTTCTGATCTCATTTGACAGTAGCCTTTAAACTAAATCACTGATGAATACGATGTATATATTGATGAAGGTTAAGCAATTAGTCCTTCAAAAACAGAGCTATAGACATACTGTACATAGATGATGTCCAAGGCTGAAAAATACATCTCTTTTAACAAAGCCTTTGAGTTTTTGAAGATTTAAATCATATGGTCATTCTGTGACATCTGCAGACATCACAGAAATCCCACGTGAACATGGAGTTGAGTAGAGGACTTCAGAGTTTAAGACATCCAGTGACTTCTGTGTTCATCTGTCAATAGCAGTAGCCTACTACTTGAACCAGAAAAGGTTTTAAGTAGCTTAATTGAAAGATAGGGTTTTCATATTATCCACAATATTACCCTCCCATAAATTTGGTTTAAAAAGTCCCCCTGTATCTGTTGTGTGAGACAAATATTTTAAATCTTTTTATAAAAGTCCATGCTAATTAATTAATCTTTAAATACCATTAAAGTACTGTATATAGCAACATCTTTCTTTCTACTGGCTTATCAATGATTTGTAATGTTTAATGTGTTTTTTTATTCTGATCTCTAAAAGTAATAATGGGCATCTTACCTGTAATTGGCTTGCCTGGCTGAAATGTCCTGGTGTTGGTGAGAAGACTGAAGGGTGCTGGTGATGGCTGAGGCAGCACCCCGGCGTGGCGAGGCAACATATCCTCACAGGCACTGGTGGGAGCACCAGTGGGATAGCCGCTAACAAAGCAGAGCGCTTGTAGCATGATGAAACCAGGCAACAACATCTCCATCAGGGTGAATGAAAAGCTACCAAAACATCAAAATGGTGGGATATGATGAGAATGAAAAACACAGAATTGAGCCGAGAGATTGACTTTTAAAATATTGCCACTGAGTCACACAACCAGAACATTTAAATTTTATGGAGCCCCGCCTGCAAGCTAGTTCAGGCAACTCAAGCTGCATTTCTACACATGTAACACACCTCACTCTCCACAACCATCTCCCTATAGGCTCCGGCTAGGGGGTCAAGATATTTGCTCATCACTCCCTAATGTCTCATGTAAACATATCTTCTGGGAGTGAAACTCTAACTATGTTTTGCTGCTATATAGACATTTCAGCGTGAGTTCTTTGACTGAACTCGTTATCACTTTTCAAACCATGAAATGTGCTTTCCACGTGAATGCTCTCATGATTGAAAAACACTGAAGTGATATTTCAGAGCAGGATAAAGGTCAATTTGCCTCCAGCAAAAACGGAATATTTGAATGTGTCCATCTCATGCATCTCAAGTCATTGTGGCCAAGGTTAGAAAACTCTATGAAAATCACATGATCAATATATACACTTTAACATCACAGTATCACATTTAAAGCGTTTATATGAAATCTAAAACCCCTTTGTATTCCATTAAATGAAAGAAAAAGTCACTCAGGGATAACTCATAAATTAAGACTATATGTATATGCTGGAGCATGTTTTGACTTGCTAATAGCTCTACTATCTGGGGAAACACAAAGAGGGACTTTGTACTAAAACAATGTAACTTTAGAAGACAACCGCTTGAGTTGTGTAACTCAGACAGCTGAAACCTCATATCAGCTTGAGACAAACTTTAGAACACATTTTTACACAAAACAAGGGTTTTTGACCCTTGTCACTTCAGTAGGACGCTGGTTATGGTGGGATATTTTCATGGGCCAGTATGAACAGGAGGAATGATCGCAGCAAGCAAAAACAATGTTTTTATCAGTGTTCATAAAAATGAAAATTGTGAAGCTATCCTTAAATCAAAGATCAATACCATGACCTATATTCTGCTTTTATGATCAACAAAGATCCATTTATCAGAGGGGTGACAACAATGATGCCATCACAGAACATGTACTATTGAGAAGCAGAGATATGGAAAGTACAATTGTACCTCAGGCTGGTGTTGTGTATAATAGACATATAATTTCCCTGTGATTGTGGTAGCTGGATTTCAGATGGATGGACATTTATGATGGATGAACATTGCAGTCTGCTCTGCCAAGCCTCGCTCATTCACGTTCCAATGATGAATAATGGCACTTAAAATCTCATTTCAGTGCATCTTAAATGTCTCCTGAAAGTCTGATTTAGTACTTATAAGAAAATGTTTTCAGAGGGAAAAAATCCACTCTTCTAAATTCATGCTCATGTGTAATCTTTGTGCTTAAAGGATTAATCTCTCATTTTTTGTATTTTAGTATTTCTGAGTTGGTAATAACAAGAGTTGATTGTGTCTCTGTGTGTCCTTTCCGTGTTTAATCTTTTGTTTCAAAAAACAAATGGAAACAAAAAAAACAAAAGGATTTGTTGGATAATAAAATAAGAACAAAGACCTGATAAAGAAGTGAATCTCTCTTAGAACATTTAAATGTCAGCAGTTTGAAAAAATACTTTTATGGTTACTGTCACAGAACAGACATAAGAAAAGTTGATCTCTCAGTCACACTTTCTCTCTGGTGTCTGTAGAATATATGTATTATTTATTTTACATATAAAAGAACAACTAGTGTGAAGTTGACACTAAGAGGAAGAAGCTAAATGTGCTTTTAATATATCGCCATGAAATGACATGTTCCCTCTGGCTCTCACCTGCTTAAATTTACATTTCTCTGGGATGGTGGACTGTACTCTTTCATTATTTATCAAGGTATATAAGATGAATCATAACATGAAATTACTTTTTAGAAGCATTACGGCTCATACGTCAGAGCCTGACATTCTTCTTTTTCTTTAGTTTTTTTCTTTTTTGCAGACTGACTTCGTTGTTGAGTGATATTGTTTTGTTCCAGCTAATTACTGAATCAGTGACGGGGCGCAGACTAACTAATTCATTTCCTATGGACTGTCATATAACACTGCTTCTGTAACGAAGTGCTCTGTTTTCAACATTGCTCCATATCTTGTAGTCAGTGTCTTTACAGACAAAGTAATGATAACTTTACAGCGTTATTTAAAACACTGCCTTGTTTAATAGTAAAATTTGGAAACGTTTTTTGAAGTACATCAGTACATCCTTTGCTTCCTCTATTTGTACACATACCTTTTTTCAGATTCTGCAATGTAGTATAGGCCAAACCAGTGGAAACGATTAAACTAACACAACTCCTTATTTTGCAGGAATAAATAATGTCCTCCCCTAAATACAGCATGGTCTGCTAGGCTAGGGTTATGAACATAGGGGAATACAAATGCAACAGAACATCACCTTGTTTGGTAACACAGTTCCTAAAAGCTTATGTGAGAAAAAACTGAAAAAGGCAGAACTGTGCACAAAGACAAAGGTCAAATGACTTTTCCTTTTATTTTCATCCATCTCCTCGATTTAAAGCTTGAGGCTCTCCGAGTCAGCCAAATAACTCAGTACAAAGAAGTGAGAGCCAGTAGAAGGTGCAAGTCAATTTCCCTACTGGTTTAATGTGTCTGATGAATGCAAAATGTGTTTCCATTCCATTCCACAAATGAATTAATTGTTTGGATCTGATTGAAAGTTCACGTAAAAAGTTTGTTTTGAATCATGCTGTTTGAAATGATGAAGCTCACAAACTGCCATTGCCACTACTTTTTGATTTATTTGCTCCAAAAGCTCTTGAAGGAGTCAATGTGTTTTTTTAAAGGGCCAGATCACAAAGATTAATAAAGCATAAACTGGACATAAACCTTCTACGTGGTTAGAAACTAATGTCAACCCTTTAAATATCGTATTAGCTGTAATTAAAGCAGGATGGTGTTATAGTGTTCTTGGTGTATGCAATATGATTTATTATAGTATTCATGGCGATATTAATGTTGTGAGTGAGAAAATGGATTAGGGTTAGGGGTACAGGTTAGGTAACTGTTCTGATAACAGCATTAATAAATTAGAATGTACAGCGTGATTAGATAAAACCAAATTATAACCCATTAGTTATCACACTGGATCGTTGCCACAAGTGAATTGAAAATGGCAGGTTTAGAGCAAATCTCTCGCAGGTTACCTTTAACCTCAAACTGTGATAAGATATGGAAGACCTCAATATAAGTAAATGGTTTCATCTATATGAGCAGCTTGATACTCTAGTTGATCACTTACCACTGCCCTCAGCTGATCTGAGTATGAATGCACTGGAGGTTGATGTAACTCTAGTTTCAGGCTTACAGAAATATTGTCCTGGAGCGCAGTGCTATTAATTTTGGGCTCATGACGGGAGAAAAATGGGAACACAATTGTGTATGTGTTTGCGTTTTTTGTGTACTCGTGTTCTTGCGTGTGTTTAAGTGACAGGACGGAACAACAGCAGCAGAGCAATCGAATAAAATTCAATATAAAATTCCATTGAGCGAGCCTCAAACTGCAATCAAATGTGTCATGTGATCTCCAGCATTGTGGAGGTGATGAGGTACCAAGACATGGTAATGTTGCTCAGGCTGCATAAAGGAGGAACACAAGCTTATTGGTTAGCTATAAGCAGCTTACATCACAAGGAGAGGTTTAATCAGTGACGTGGTTAGATTAATATAATGGAGCTGTGTGCTGAATTTAAGCAAGACAATATCCTTCTTTATATCACAACCATAATAGACCAGTGATTCCTGTTTTAAGTGATTCCAAACAAATCCTCATGCCATATTGACAAAATAGGTAGGTTGCCTCCAAAATGACCAATGTGATTAAAAATAATTCATGAGTATTTTTTGCTCTGAAGAAATGGTTAAATATAGGCAACTATATACTATATACATACTATATACTTATACAGTTCTTTATCCATGTCTTTTAAATTCTTTGCTTTGTTGTTGCTAATTCCAGGGATTCGTCAGCTGCGCAACAAACAGTTTTTAATTTTACAGTAAATTGGATATACAGATACATTTTTTATAGTTATTTTTACATATTCATTGTTTGCTTGCAGCAGAATAACTCCCTTGTCTACTTGTATGGGTGTTGCTGATCACTTGACCTCTATTCTGTTATAAAATGTCCTTTTGTTTTTGCATGTAGGTCTTGCAAAGAACTTTAGTGTTGTAAGATACAATGTGACTTGCTGTTATGTAACCTTCATCTCCCACTTTACGTATAAACAACCGGATTTTATTCCATGTCAAATACCATTTGAAATGTGTGAAACTGTGTAAGTGTAAACTGATCAGGGACGCAGGCAGGGGGGATTGTGATCGAATACCAAGCAGAGGAACCACAATGAACAGCGATTCATAAGAACATGCCATTTTGAACAAAGCCCATTCTCCAAATAAAATGTAGAGAGCACTAAACCATTCATGACAAACCGTGACGAATCGCTGGTTAGCAAGTTATTTAACTTTATTTAATTAGCAGTGTAGAGTGTAGTTTTTGACAGGCAGCAGTCACAGCGTACCAGTTACAAACACAGTGAACATTTCTTGCATGTAAAATGTAAAAAAGAAAATGGCGGCAGATTTTTGCCAATCAAGTTTAATGTTATTTAACTCGCTTCATGTATTCACGTGTCATCGTCTTGGGACGGCAGGTGACTGTAAGCCTGAAAAGGTATACTTTCAAACTCACCAACAATCCAACTTTCTTCGTGTAACACATGGTGACACCTACATACAATTCCTTCGGACTGTAAATTCTTAATTTCAATATTAAGGTGATTATTAAGATCCTACGGGGGACATTAAGGCTTGAGCAGTAGTATGTTTTGGGATGTACACACTCAGCCGTGTTGGTTCCTGCTTGCTCATCCTGTTTAAGCTCCACACAGGTCAGTCCTTTGCAGGAATTTGGATTACCTGGGTTCACTTACTGACAAAGTTGGCATCAAGCATAAACCTAAACTTAAATCTTTAAATGGATCTTCAGACACATTATGCTGACATCACAGATGCTACATCAACATTTTCCTACAGTCTATAGATAACAGCTATTTAACAAACATGTTCCATCAGATGCAAACAATCAATACGTGCTACATTTTGTACAGTGGATGGTCGTCGACCCATCTATGTTCATTCACATTGCACAGTCACGCAGTGTATTTCAAAGGACATACCTCATTTGAAATGCCTGGTGACTACTGACTTTCTTTCATTCTCCAAATAAAATTCAAGATGTAAACTCATTTAATAACCGACAGCTTATTACTGGATATGTTCTGAGCTCAAACTTTGAAACCGAGGTGTAGCTCTCACACGCAAATCATTGTATTTAGACATTGGTGTCACTTTTTGGGGGGTAACAACAATTCAGTTAACCAAGAATAGTTTTAAAAAATGCAGAATAGATGGGACATTCGCAGAGTGTCCCTTTTAAAAAGTAAATCTTAGGCAGGTGGAAGTACTAAACTGTAAATGCTTAAATAAGAGACATTTATTTACATCTATCTATTTTTGTGGTGTGAAAACAAAAGCTACGAAGCAACTCAACTGGAGGGCTGAAGGCCACAGTACTGTGGTTGTGTCAATTGATAATAACAGACTGTTAAACACAATATCTCCAGGATTTTGGCTGATTCACCATGTCAACATCAGACTTTCATGTGACTAGCATCTGAGTTCCAAATAAAGGAGCATGTAAACTAAAAGAAGGTATGAAGAAACACATGTTGTGCACAGAGGATGTCTTCACCCTTCACAACTAGCAACCTTTAACAAGCCTGACATCAATCAGACTTTCAAAAAATGTAGTCTAAAGACGAATAATACATCACAAACAAGAATATGAATGTCACAACAACAATAAAAAACTGAAATTATCTAGGGCCAAATCCAAAATCCTCTACTACAAAGAAGTTTATCTCTGCTAGCTGCTCTAGGTCGGGTTCATGAAAAACTTGTGATGACTCTTGATCCTTGGGATCACTTGGATCTTCCAACAATCAAATAAGGATTTACAGTAGAAAAAATAAAGATACGATTGGAATCATCCCATGAAAAAATGTCCTTCAAAAGGTTTTTCAAAGACCCTCATTACACATAACGCTAAGCTTTTTCTCATCTTCCACAGAGTACTTGTGCTTTGTTATATCCTCTGCGTTGTGTTTTGCTGTTGCCAAGTGTCAAAAATGTTTTTCAGAGCAATTCAACAATATGTTAATGTTAAAATAAAACGTACAACTTGGCAGGTTGGAGTTGGTTTGAAAGCTTTGCACATAGATGCCACTTAAATGTTCTTGTGACTCAAAGTAAAGAAGTTGTTAGTCTTTTTCCAGTTTGAGTTTATATCATGTCAGCCCTGAATTGGTAGGCCAAAATTTTACTGTTTTCACTCATTTGGTGCTGGTTAGTCAGTTTCAAGATGACAAGTCAGCCGGCCGAGGTGTTCACTGCAGTTGAAAATAGTGCTATAAATGGACCTTCGTGTATTGAAGCCATTTTCTAGTTAGAGCAGGTGTTGATATTCTTGCCATCAGCAGCATCCTCTACCAGTGCTAAGTGGAAATCTGTGGAGAGTGTGAAGTGGGACACGCAGCCCAGCAAGCCTCCAATGTACTGTCTGTTTGTGTGAAGAGCTATTTCTTTCATGCCACCTTCAAGGAGAGAATACAGAAAAGCAGACATTAAAATTATAATATTAAAATTAGTATATTATCTACAGCACACAATTATGGGATTATGAATTGTGAGCTCCACCCACCAACGTATAAGGGTCCGTTGATATTGAGTTGTCTCATCTTTCCAGGTGACCTGCCTGTTTTTGCTCCATAGTCATCCACTGTCAGCTTCCCTGTCTGACCATCCCTGAAGAGATGAGTAATTACGGTAATGTATGACCAAAAATGAGAAACAGTAAAAACTTTATGTTACATAATTCTTGGCATGACACGTTTACTTTTTCTTTGATTAGACTTTTAGACTATAAGGCTGTGCTTTTCCATGTTCCACATGGATTAAAAGATAATGTGTTTTTGAAAGTTCGGCACAGGAAATAATAGCAGGATACCAAATGGCCTCTCCTTAGCTGCACTAATCAATATTTTTATATTAATAATGGATCAAATGACTATGTGTTTAGTGTAAAGGGTTGCTCATAGGTACGCAATCACCCCTCAATGTTGTGTTTACAGCATGTTCTGCTGCCCCCAAGTGGACAAAGAAATCAATTAAAGCAACTTTAATGTCTGAGTTGTGAAGTCAAGTGAAAGCAAAACATAGTGTTGTGATGTGTTTCTCTAATACACTTTTATTTCCTTTTATTGCTGTGGCAAATTAAAACTTATGACTGCACTGTAACTGTATTTTATTTTATTGTATTTAAAATGTAATTTAATTTTATCTTAATTGATTTTATTCTTATTATTATGAATGTCATTCTAATGCTTGTCTTTGCCCATCTAAATCTAAACTCGCATCTGTGTTTGAAATGTGCTATATAAAAAAAGCTGCCATGCCATGCTTGCTCTCGACATCTATTTGAAAGGATTTTAAGTAAAGATAATTTTTAGAGCTTACCTCACAGCTTTGACTCTGTGCCACTTCCCATCGCTAAAGGTCCCGTTAACAGCAATGTTAGCCGAACCACTGCCTAGGTTATAACTAGAACAATTTGGAAGCACATACAAGGAGTTTAGCATGTTACAAATGGTGCAGTGGGTTCACATTTGAATGGTACTGCCCAGATAAAACCTGCTTCTTTTACGGGTCACGGCCCTGCTTCAGACTTCAGGTCTTGTTTCTGACTCTACTAGTTGCTTAGCTCTCCATACCCCTTGGTGGGACCAGCGTCCCTCCTCATTATCTTCATCCTTTTCTTTCACTAAACTAAACTAAGACATTCCCCTTTTGCTGAAATCTGCCCTTTTCTCCCTAGCCCCTGTTCTGTCTAAAAGACAGGGAAGAGCAACCATGTGGCAAGCAGGACCTGCAGGACTTTCACTGTGACTGGCAATATTACTTTGTCTTTGAGTTGTCCCACACAAAACAAATACCTGAAGATTAGTGCACCATCCTGAAGCCCCATAGACAGGAAGTCGCTGTTGGGTCTCATTGGACTGTCTCCTCGCCATAGTAACAGGCCATCCTTGGCTGTGCTCTTAAAACGCATGAAAAGGTTGGTCCTGGACCCAGACACCCTGGAAAAAATGACAAACCTAGTTGCTGAACATGTATAGCAAGAGTGATTAAAAGATTGTTGCTGTGATCGTAACAAACATAATCAGGGAGAATTGAATTGAATTGAAAGTAATTGAACATATTATGTAAGGACATCAAAACCCATGTTGCACTCGTTTCACTACTAACCTTTTCAGGATATCTCTGTTGTCGTACGTCAGGTAACTTCGGCCAATGAACTGAGGGATCTCAATGGCTTCAGTCACAGCTGGGCAGAGAAAACATTGTATTTACTTCACATCATCACAAGGTGGCAGCATCAGTGCGTATCTACTGACTAGAAGCATAGAACTGATTCTGAGAGGAGAAACGTATGATGGAAATGAAGAATGTATTTTCAAAGGTAATTTTAAAATGATCATGATGTGCAGGTTGCTAATATTTGCTTTTTGAATTCATGGAAGAAGACTTACTGTTTAAACAGTAATTCCCACACTCTGTTCAGTGAAAGCATTAAAACAGAGAAGGCATAGATAGGCTTAAGGGATTAGGTTGTCCAATATATCATTATATATGACATCACATAATAACAGCAAACACAAAATCAAACACATTTAATCCCTGAAAGAGGAAAGAGCATGCCACAGGGTTAAAGCTATATTTTACACACAAACAGAACACATTGCTATCATTAGTTTCTTGACAATTGATTTTAAAAATCAAAGTAAAAGTAAACTTCTTCACTTCGCATTAACTGGGTGCAAAAACCATTGAGTGTGACATGTAAGTGTTTATTTTTTAGTTTTACTCTACAAAGGACAGACATGACAAAAACTCAATTAAATCTAGTCTATAAAAGCACATGACAGCTTCAAAACATCTCTTTTGAGTAAACCACACATTGCTTTCATGATCATCTAATAGCTTTTTATGTCTGAATATGTATAGTATGTTTACTGACTGAATAAAAAGCATCAAAAAAAGATCATTAAAATTTTTCGATGCTAAAACATAAGCAAGTTGTGTAAGAAGATAGAAATGCATGTACAACTGACCTTTCTGGCAGTGCCTTCCATCATACCCTAGGGGGCAGTCACACTCATAACTGTCCCACTTTGGCCTGCAGGTCCCTCCATTGGCACAGGGACTTTCCACACATGGGTGCACTGAATTTGCTATATTAACGCCCCCAGCAGAGCCAGTTGTTATTGGGATGGTGCGGTCATTGAGTATGAGCTGGGCCAGTATAAAGAAGGGGGAAGAGGAAGCACGAGAAAATTCAACGAGGCCGTCAAAATAATTGCATCTGCAATCTTTATACTGATGTTTAAATACAGGTGTTACGGACTGTATGTAGATATCATAATACCTTCTGAATAATTCCAGTGAAGGGCTTTATTACACCTGCTGTCCTCTTGGTTTTATCATATTCTGGTACTCCACCAATATAAAGAGGTGAACTGCAGTTGATCTGAGTGAAAGCTCCCTGAAGAGTAAAAATAACAGAAATTATATTAGATAATGATGTCAGCTCCTCATGTTTTCCCTGATCATATTATTTAATTTGTTTGTCAATTCTGTCTTTGTAAAGGAGACAATTTCATCATCCTGAAATATGGCAGCATCACCATGTCCTGTTTCATGAGACTATAATTTCAATGAAAACACATATCAGAGGTAAAAATGCCCTTCAGAGTCAAGCAAAATAAAAAGTATCCCACACATTCTAGGTCTCAAAGATGCGAACATGTTGGACTGACATTCAACAAGGTACTTTGGCCAATGTTACTTCCACAGCCCACAGAGCTTTATAGTGTGCAAAGAATCGGTTGCTGGGTTAGTTGAAGTTTTTCTCCCACATAAACAACACAGCAACAAAATACCTCAGCGATTCCTTCTATCGGCCTCTGGCTGTCCACCTGAAGGATACCACTCTTTGCTGTGCGAGACACCCTCAGCTCATGCCATGTGTCCAGACTGATCTGCTCTTCACTCCTGTAGCACAGATCATCACATACAACATAGGGACGTCTAGTTAGAAGAAAAAAAACAGAAATGAGAAAACTAATATCATGAGATTACATCAGTTTAGTACCTTATTATAGCTCCTCCAGAGCCGCAGTCAAATCTGAACTCCACATATCTGTCTACCAAGTTGATAGCCAGGAAGTCTCCGCTGCCTGCATCATCGCTGTATAGCAGCGTCCCGTCGGGCATCGACGGCCGAAACGTCAGCTCAAACTCCATAAAGGACAGATAATTCTGAGAGGACTGGGGCCACGGGATGACAGCGTATGAAAACACTGTCTCATTGAACATGGGTGAGGCCAATGAGAAACCTGAAGAGTTGGAGAGAAAACATGAAGAGAAAAGAGCAGGAGGGAAGATAGAAGAAGGATTTGAGATAAGGTATGAGCATTGAGATGATTGAAGAATGAAGAGGAACAAAACAGTAGTTGATGAGAACAGAGGAAAATGGAGAAAAAAGAAATGGGGAGGAGAAAAGGAAAGTGGAAGGTTATGTAGCGTGAAAGCTTGTCTAATATGTAATCAACCCCCTTGCCTCTATATAAGAAATAATGATCCTCATCTCAACCAATTTTACTTCACATTGCACTCAACAATCTTTGACAGCCATTGAGTAAGAAACAACAAAGGGATTTGACTGTCTGCTTTCACAGTGGTACAAAACTCCTCTTGCAAGCAAGACAAGTTTGTGTTGTGCAGGTGTGGGAAAAATAAAAATACAGTTGACTCACTCTCTTCACAAAGTGCTCCCCTGAAGCCGAGTGGGCATAGGCAGATATAGCCGTCAGCACGGTTTGCGAAGCAGACTCCACCACTGGCACAGCTGACCAGGTCACACACACTGTCGCTGCACTCACCTGGCAAAGAGTGGCAAGGAGATATGAAGGAGTTAAGGCAGTTCTCAGCATATGTATCTATTTAGATAATAACATTTTATTTTTTCTTGAAAAAACAAATAAAGTTTCTGTGCTTGCATTATTTCCATGAACATTCTTACTTCATAACTTGCTGTATAAATTGAAAAAAACAATGTGGGAGACTGCAAGAAACTGTACAGTAAATCCAAAGATTTTAGCTATTTTACGTGGCTTTCAAACCAATTTTTACTTTCTCTTGCAACTAATAGCTTAGGCTCTTACCGCATTTAGAAAATTATGTTTAGCAAAATCCTCTGTGAGAGATAATCTGCCAAACATGCCTGATTCCTGCTTCAGTGACAAATTGACTAAAATCGAATTATTAAAAGGCTGTTTTTTGAGATTGTGACAAAAAAATATCTAAAGTGGGGACCACTTATAATTTTTTCTTTTTCTTTTTAGATTTTGGGTTGCAGCTGGTGCTTTAATCAAAGGGTGAATGTTGTCATAATGTGTCATGGTTTTGTTCTCATTTTATCTAACTTTATTATTTATGTACAAAGTCCAAAATAAGATGTTTCCTCCTACAGAGGTATAACTCTAAAACTTCTACTAAAGCACCAAAACCTGAGAACCAGTGCATTAGGGGTAACATATATGAGAATCATATACCACAGGCAGCAGCCAAACACAAATAAAACAAATTACACTCCACAAAAGCTTCCTCACCTATGTCTGCTCCACTCAGAGCTCTGCCCAGAGGCCAGGGTCTGATGTCTGTGGCCTTGTTGTTGATGGTCAGACTCTGAATGCAGCCAACAAAGCCATGATTTGTCCCTGTCGCCTTGACCAGCCAGTAAGCACCCGGGGATCCACCCACATACAGCGGGGAGCGGAAAGTGATCTTCGTGTACTGGCCCTGAAAGAGTGAAGAAGGTCCACTAACTGAACGGGCTGAAAGCAAATATTGTCAGCAATGTCTCAAACTGTTTTTAAAATAAACACTGACAGGAAGAGGTCAAACGTTTTCTGTATTTGCACAGTGTTTGAAAATCCTCAAAAACACAAAGTTAACATGCACGTGCACGTTTCCATTTTTAAAGGTGTACAAATGTGTGTACACCTATAATGCTCACCAGAATATTGGGTAGAAACAATAAACATGTTAGAGCACCTGTGTGTGTGTTGGTTACCTGTGATCTTCCAGATAAGGGGGTGTCGTTGTCCATACGCAGCCAGCCGCTCATGCCGTCTCTGAAGATGGTGACTGTGTGCCACTGACCAAGAATAATACGACTCTCACCGACTATTTGAGCTGCTCCTGTACCACAGTTAAACCTGAGGGACACAGAATGCTGCAATAAACACAAAGGATATGCATCCTTAACGTATCTAACTACAATGTCATGCTATATTACATATCTATTCTCTGTCTGCTTGTTCTAATACCTCACTGAAGATGTATTGCACTTGAGTGAAATATTCAAGGTGCCATTTTTTATGGCTGCACCATTAAAATGAAATAAATCAGACATTATGGCTCTGTTTACATGGCCTATGAATTGGTTTATCGGTTTTCCTCTTTTGATGCGTTTGAGGAATCGTTTTCCAGCATTCATGAATCTTTTACAAGTTTCTTTTAACCAACAGTATGTGACCGCTAACATCATTTTAAAGTCTTGTATGCTGCTTTTTTTTCCACCAGCCAAACCTGTCAGAACCTAAACTCGTGAGTGAGTCACTGTTTTCCTCACCTGTAGTGCAGCTTGCCTCGCACCAGAGCCAGAGAGGTAAAGTCTCCACGGCCATGTTCATTTTCTCCACAGTACAGCAACAATCCATCCTCAGAGTCTGCCTGTACCACAGAGAAACTGTTTCAAAGCTATTTTCACCCTTTTGAAAGAGAAAATCTGTGGGAAAAAACCCCCACATGGAGCTTTACCTTGAACTCCAAAGTGATCTGAAAAGTCTGGTAAGAGTTTTTCAAGGGTTCAAAGGTCATGTGGGAGTGGCCATAGAACCTGGGAAAGTTTACTGGTACCACTGAAGAAGAACAGAGGATAAAATCATGATAAATGTTTATTTGTAGGTACAAGTTGCTACATGCGCGACATGCATGTAACCTCAAAATTGAGAGCACTTTTGGTGGCTAAGCACTTTTACCAAAACGTGTACCCAACTGCACTTCTCTCACCCTCAGAGCAAGTGTCCCCTCTTCGTCCAAGGTTGCAGTGGCAGCGCGAGCCTCCGCTGTCGTAATCACTGAGACAGAAGCTGTCGGGGGGGCACACGGTGTCATCGCAGGTCAGGTCGTACACACGAGGTACCTCACCTTTCCAGGGGGACATGGTTGGGGTGGTAGTGGTGGTGGGCAAAGTCATGCTAATGTGGATCCGAGGAAAAAGAAAGATAGGGAAGTTTAGTGTTGAGTCTTCAGAGAAAACAAGGTTTTTACCGTGCACAGTTTAATTTCTATGTCTCACTTGCAAATTCAATTTTGTTCATTTATTTATCAGCTCTGTCCTCAGATTTAAGTAAAAGTGACATTTTCAATTTACATATTTTTTAGGGAAATAAACAAACCAATCAAACAGCAAAAAGCTAAGTGTTCACCCAAATGCAATTCAATTAAGTTAACTTCTGTTTTATTTATACAGCACCATGTTATAACAAGGTTATCTCAGGGCACTTTTTCATATAGAGCAGGTCAAGAAAAACTCTTATATTTACAGAGCGCCAAAAATTCCCACCATGAGCAAGCACTAGGTGACGGTGGCAATGAAAAACTCCCTTTTAACTGAAACCTTGAGCAAAAGAAGGCTCTGGGTGGGTTGATGCAATGGAACGGTAGTTAGGCCTCTCTATATTTTCTGCAGTTAATGACGTGCTGTACATCACAACCAGAATGACAGCTGAAAGCTGAAACTCCAGTCACCAATTTTATCAAATAATTTAGCTGCAGAGCATAAAAAACTAAATCGTAGGTGGCTTTTAGGAGAAAGAAGAAAGCCCAGCAGAGACAGAACTCTAGCAGTAAGAATAATTTTAAAGATTTTTTAAAAATATGATAACAGATATCAAGGTTTTTAAGGCACATCTCACCTGGTGTTGGTGAGTGGGGCAGTAGTTGTGGTGTCAATAGTGGTCCTGGGCTCTGAGGTGGTTGGGAAAACCAGATCTGTGAAGTCTGGGAAGATGGACTGGGTGGTGGAGGAAGCTGGAGGGGCAGTAACGTTGGGAGGAGCGATGGTGTTCATGCGATAAACAACGTTCCGACCAGACGGCGGGCCAGAGCGAGAACGGAGCTGTGACTTCTTGTTGTCTTGATTGATACCTGGGAAGGGCTTCAACTAGGAAGAGGAAAAAGAGAAAACAGAAATTAAGGAGAGAGAAATAAACATATGAGGGTGATGCAGTATACCTTACATTTGTGTTCAAATTTAATTTCTTCAGCTGTTAAATGAAATTGATACGGTTAAATACACCTAAAATATTTAAGTCCTCCTGTCCAGCTGTGGTATGTAATAACTCACCTCTTCAATAAAGATATCATAATCAGAGTCATCAATGTCGAAGCCATCTCCATATTTGATCCTTGAATCTGTGATGTAACGCCCATAATCACCACTGCCAACGTCTGATGCACCTGTCCAGTACGTCAGCGAAGATACATGATCTTTATTACATGCTTTCAAAGGTTTCGTTCTTTAATGATATTTGTAAAAACAAAATATACATGAAGATTGATATGAAATGATTGAAGGGTCACACAAAGTTCACAAAATGATGAAGTGATGGGAGGGGCACTGCAAATAAACTGTAAAGTCCAAATTTACTTTATAGCATTCCATTTCTAACGAGTTGAGGGCCAAAAAGCTACTTATACTGGCTGCTGACATATTTAAGCTCCTGTCTTCTAACATCTATTCTACACAGCACAACAATCTGTAAAGCCATATAATCATTCTGAGATGTTTTGTTGTGGCTTTTATGATTTCTAATTTTGAATGAGGAGGAACTGGACTTAAACATGAAAGTGACTACTCTTGATCCCCAACAGGACACAAATGTATTTTTTGTATTATATGTAGCGGTTCCTCATATCTACTTGAAAAACAGCTGCAAATGCAGTATCACATATGAAGGTGATATAGCATTTGCATTATGTGGGATCACATGATATTTTACAGCACAGCTGTTGTGGTACATGGTTATGACTGTTTTCCTGTGATGAATGATTATGATATGATGATCAGTGTGATAAAATGTCACTTATGATGATTATAGACATTAAATAGTAGTGACAGCTTCTGGCCCAGTGGGTCTACCTGTTAGCCTGTACCCAGGCTGCTGCAGCATGTACTGAAATGTGTGTCCTCGATACACAACGGCAGCTCATAATGTACAAAGACAAAGCCAGACAGTAAGTAATTTAAGCAATGTTTTGGTTAGCTGCTGTAACTGTAGCTGCAATATATATAATATAAAATGTATTACTTGTACTTGAATCTTAAGTATATAGAAATATATAGAATATATATAGAATATGAGTATAGATGTTCAAAAATTCCTCTCATAAAAAGTATGAAGATGAATAAACAGTGCTGTGCATGCCATCCACTCTACCTTGAGAAAGCTTAATCTCAGTTTACATAACAACATCCCATCCCTCTTGTCTCCTTGCTCTTCCACCTCCCCATACACAGTATCAAATACTGGAAGTTCACCATGCAGTTGGACAAGTTAGGGGATTTAAATATATTTTATAGTTGATTGATATTAGACAAGTAATACAAATAGCAAACTGTTTAATTAATCAAATATCTCAGAGAAACCTGACTATTAAGCCTGAATGAATGTCAAGATTTAAAGTGCTAATTAGTGCAGCCTAATAACGTTAAATCCTGAATACTGAGTTCTGGCATACAAGGAGGGGTGGCTGCCCAAAAAAAGCCCTCAGCAAACTAATCTTCTGTTGTGTAACAATCCCCCTCAACTGCTATAAACACACACACACACACAGAAGAACTGTCACAGAGAGAGCGACAAGAAAAGTATGTCAGTCAGTGAGGCAAGCCCACCCCTGCTGTTCACTAAAGCAGCGGTGCATTGTGTGTGCGCATGTGTGCATGTGTGTGTGTGTGTGTTTGTGAGTGTGTGTGTGTGTGTGTGTGTGTGTGTGTGTGTGTGTGTGTGCATCCTCAGGGGTGTGGATGGGCAGAGAAGGGGTCTGGCATCCCGTCCTTAATCCTGTCTGATGAGGCTCGGATGTAACCCGCTTTTATCCCCTGCTAAGAAACCACGCTTCTCTATCTCTTCGCTTCTGTCCGTCTGTCTCTCGGTGTCTGTTGAACTGGCTCATTTGATCTGAATTCATGTAACTTTCATCGACATTATTCTTAACAACCCCTTTCTAAAAAATATCTGTCTCCCTGTCCGCCTCTCTGTCTCTGAGCAGTCTAGCAGGACTCAGGGCACTTAATTCAATCAGAGCAGTTTACAACAGTTTGACAGCTAACGTAGCGTGTGAAGCAGAAGACGCCTGTCCACATGGCTTTCTAGAGTCAGCAGTGCGATCTGTAGGTCAAATAAAAAAAGTCTGTATAATGTGATTGTGTCTACATGGCTATTGGATTTGAATATATGTCATATATAATCATTCTCCTAAAGCCTGAAATGCACCAGCATCCACTCTCTCTCACACACACACACACACACACACACACACACACACACACACACAACATTATGCCCACAAACCTGTATGTAAATGATCTAAATGTAATAGACCTCGATCCATTAAGACATTGCTATTACTGCATGTATGTGTTTGTATGTTTGGCACACACCTGTGTGAATGTGTGTGTGTGTGTGTGTGTGTGTGTGTATGTGTGTGTTTTAATATCAATCAGTCTTGACCATCCCCCTCCCCCGTGTAGCACCAGCAGCTGACTGCATGAAAAATAATAAAGTAAATGACTCTGCTGCTCTGCATCTCCATCATCCAAGGCTCCGGTCAGAAGGCCAGGTGTTGTCCTACTTTCAGGCAAATGCTGAGAGAGGCAAACTGCCAGACTGAACACTGTGTTTCAGTGTCAAAGCCTAAAATAAATTCAATTTATTCGTTTCATTTTCACTCGGAAGTCAGAATGATCTTCTAATGATGATTTGAGCAGGTTTTGTGAGTATCCCAAAGACCAAGAAAACAAAAATGAAAATAACCATTTCTTTAAATATAAATATAAAATAAAGTTTGGAAAAAATACATTAGAAATGGCAAGACTGAATATTATATGGTGGATTTTCAGGTGATGATACTTTAATATAATAGCAAAACTATTCTTCAACTCCAAACCAAAAATGATCAGCTTCATACATTCATTCAGAAATGTGGAATAGGATCTGGCAGAAAAGTAAAATATGTTGATATGTTGCCTCTACTGTAACTGAAAGAAGTGGTAAAAAACTTTGAGATACAGTTTCTTAAACGTATCACTGCTTCACACTGCTGGGAGAAAAATGTGACTCTGTCTCCAGAGTAACGTTGGGGTTTATACAGTGCGGTTTGTCTGTTTAGTTCTGTGTGGGTGTATTATTGAAACTAAACTGAATCTGACTCTTTTTCTCATGTGGTTGAACAAGCTTTCTTGGCTGTCACATCACAGCATGTTGGCTCGGAGATCAACGTTTGGCCTTACCAAGAGTGCGCACAGGGTTGTTGATTTGACTGGGTGGGCTCGCTCCATGCACGTTGACCGCCCTGACAACAAACTGGTACTCAGTTTCCGGTAATAACCCCTTCAAAACCATGGAGTTAGTCTCAATGGGCTCACGAATATATGTCCACTCCGTGTCCATTTCTGGCCTGTGAACAGCAAGACACACAGAAGATCTTATTTAGGTTTGTGACATCTTACAAACTGTGAGGGTCTTTAGGTTTTTTTTTTTGGTTTGTTTGTTTGTCTTTTATAAATCATAATTCTCTAAACATCTTGAAAGTAATTGTTTAGAGGATGATTTGTTTTTGTGAGGGATGTTTCAAATTTCTTTCTTTTAATTGTGTTCCTCCAGCTGTTGTACGTCCCTGAAAATGTCTATAAGTGATTGCAAAGAGTACAATTACTGTTACAAGATACAAGACTGTAGCTCTTACTGTAAGATGCAGAATAGCTTTTCCAACTAAACAAAACAAGCAATTGATTGAGATGGGTTTTTTTCATTACGTTATTATTTTTGAGGCCCTTTAAGTCTTAAAGCATTATTTTCTGCTTTAATCAGAGAATTGTTTTGAAGAAAACAAAAGGATGAACTTCTGAACTTTTTCTGCCTATCATCTCCAGCTGCCATGTTTGTGTGCTGATTCTGAGCGCCTGGAGCCACAACTATCTGTTGAATAGGGTCATCTTCATCACCACTCAATGTCTCTCTTCAGCAAGGGCTCTTTTGATGTACGGGGAGAAAGATTTGCCTCTGAGATGGCCCTTTTGTGTGAAAAATGCCCCCGCATGCAAAAACAGACTCTGATTCATGACACTATGTCACAGTAAGTGACAGTTTGTCTGCCTCCGTCTGTCTCTCTCTCTCTCAGCTCAGTCTCAGGGCGTTAACTCTGCACCATGACGGGCAACACAGCTGTGTCTTTTAAGCTCCTTTTATACCTTTAAAACATGTTTTAATTAAATAATTATTATTGGGGCATTTTGACTAGTCTATGTGGCTTTATTTTTTATTTGTGTCTGACAAATCATCAGAGGACTCCAGACAAATTATTTCTGACCTCAACTCCCTTGACATTATAGCCTGCGGACTAGGGATATGGAGACATGGGAGGTCCTTTGTGTGTGTGTGTGTGTGTGTGTGTGTGTGTTTTAGACTGGACAGTACTAGACAGAGAATGAAATTAATTCTTTCTCAAGTCCCAACTGACCCTCATGTCAAAGTACAAATGGCTACATTAAGCAGACCAGCAGAGACTTCACAAAAAGAGAGCTGTGTATTCTGTATTATAGTAATGTGAGTGGATGCAGAGGGTCTGACTATTGAGGCTGAATGTACAGCTGTCTACATCCTTTAATGTACACATGGTGCTTCATCAGTAATTTATTTTAATTTTTTATATTTTTATATTATTATTTCAATAAGTACGATAAGTTCAATAAGTACTCAAAAAGCAAATCAATCAATCATGTTTTTTATAGCATAAATGGTTCTTCTGATGAATTTTAGTATTCCAGGTTCAACAACAGGCCTTCTAGTACCTTTAAAGCTCGTAAATTACCATGTTGTATCTAGTTTGTTTAATCCATACACAAACAGAATACAAAAGCAAAAGGTCTTGGTTTTACCTGGAGTCTCCCTGCTGGTTTCCTGGCAACCTCACAGTGACCACTAAACCCTCAGTCACTGCACCAAGATATAGTTCCAGCACATAACTCCTCATAAAACCACAACTTGTTGTTTTAACTAAATATAAAGTGTTAATTAGTGAACGTAGTTTTTAACATTCAGACAAAGCAAGGCTAGCTGTTTCCCCCTGCTTCAAGTCTTTGTGTTAAGCTAAGCTAACCAGCTGTTGGCCCCAGCTACATATTTACCATACAGACATGGAGTGGTATTGATCTTCTCATCTAACTCTCAGCAAGCAAGTGAATACATGTATTTTTCTAAATCTGTTGACCAGAATTTGGGAATCGATGCTTCGATGATGAATGCTTCACCCCACAACAAACATTTGTAATAACAGACCCATCAAGTTGTCTGTGTGGTTAAAGAAGATATGTGGGAGCTGGTGTTTTGGGAAAAAGACAGACAGCTTATCAATTAAGGGAATGAACAAGAAGCAGATAAAAGCAGTCAGCATCTTCCATTTCCTCCCGCTGCCAGAGATGGAACAAGGGTTTTCACTTAGGCCTGTTCTTTCCCTACATGACGTGGCCACTTCAGTCTCCTCCTCACCTGGTCATTTTCTATATGGGCTAGTGTGATGGTGTTTACATGTGTGTGACCTGTGTGTAATTAAGTGTGTGTGCAAATGTATGTACCTGTAAATGTGTGTCTGTGTACTGGCAGCAGCACTGTGCTTGTGAGGTCAGTTTAATAGACGGAAAGCTTCATTAATTGTTTTTTTTTGTGACTGATCAATTAATTAATACTGACCTGATGTAAGCTACCAGGAAGTGAAGGACAGGTGAGCTTCCCTCGCTTTCTCCTTGCTGCCATGACAATGCCAGCTCCGTGTCGGACACAGCCATGACAATAGGCTGAGTGGGGGGCGACGGGGGCATGCACATATCTAATGGCACAGAAAAAATTTGAATTGAGTAAAACATATTAACAATACTACTATAGAAATAATAGCATCAGCGGTAAAATGGATGCCTACTACTCACATATTCTTACCATGTGAAGCAGTGCTGATGTCTCTGGGCATGCTGGGTCTGCCTTCCCCTGCCCAACCATACGCTCCAACAGTGACCCTGAACTTAGTGTTCATCTTTAGGTTACCAATATCCACATCCTAGAGGACACCATACAGAGGAGTGGGGGTATAGATACAGATAGATATGGAAAAATAAGCAAGAGCACATGAGCAAGCACGGTTAGAGGAAGAAAGGGAGGAGAAAAAAGACAGGAGACAGTAAGAAAAAGAAGTAAAGATGGTGTAAGAAAAGTTCAAATTACTGATGGGGGAGTAAGTCAAATTCAGCTATAAATATCAACTGTGGAAAGGAAAGAAGTGACAGGGACTAATTCAGTAAAAACAGCCGTATGATACTCACAAAGCTTGCTTGTCCGTCAAATTGCCCCTTTGAGAAAATAAGAGCAGAGGTATCCATCAATGCTTGAGCGTATCACAGGTCTAACAGATAATAGTCAACATGATGAACGTCATGTCCTTTTACATTTTTATAATAAACAATTATTTTCTAAAATCTTACAAGAATTCACAATGGTGGATTTATTATGATTGTCACCAAATATTAAAGGTTAAGACTCCAGTTATTCTATGTTTCTAAATGACCACAAATCCCATGAAAAGATCAAAAGCTAGAGTCCCATCCAGTCCATTCATTAAAGGCATAAATCTTTTTTTTTAAGTATATATAGCTTCATTTACGTTTCTAAAACAGAAGTAAATAGTGATTTTGCTCAGGACTATTTTCAGTTGCACATTAATACACATTTGGTGCTCTAGTATTAAGGCAGCAGGACGATTATGTTTAAATAAACCACAGAACACATGGTCACCATAATGAAGCAACTTATCACCCGGTGCAACTGGTATCATGAATCAGAGTATGCTTTTGGCATTTGGGGGCATTTTCCTCACAAAAGGGCGATCCCAGAGGCAAATCTTTCTCCCCGTACATCAAAAGAGCCCTTGCTGAAGAGAGACATAAAGCATATTAAAAGTCAGTGTACTCACAGTGGTCAGCATGTCTAAGCTGAGAGGCACCTCCATCAAAGACGCTGTACCCGTTGGACGGTCATTTTTCATCTCTGTATAGAACACCTGAAAATCATAAACACAGTCAAAGAGAAAGACACATACATGTGAAAAATTGTCAGATTATTACTGTTTCAACAAAATCAAACCTATTTGGCGGATGTTTAGCAGCCATTCATAAATGTCATGTTTATTATGTTGATTAAGGCAGCTTTTTTAAACCTTTTTAAGCTCTTATATTATGAAGACATGGCACTGACAATGTAAACATAGCATTGTGAGGAGGAAATACTATGAGGAAACAGGATTATTTATGAAGCTCCGTAGTGATTGGCCACATGAATGCACATGTTTATCTGTGAGTCGTAAGGAAGCCAGGTAGCTGACTAATCCTCTTAGTGCAGACATATGGTCAAAAACAGAGCACACAGTCACTGATCCACACTTTGTTAATGGTTGACTCAAAACAAACACAAAAATAGGCAAGGGGGAAGGAATAAAGCAATAAAGGAAAGAAGGAAGGAAGGAAATTGGGTTCTATTAGTAGGCATTATATCTCATTCAAAAACAATAAAAAAAAATGTAACATACAAGAGGACAAACAAAAACATATGGACACTTAAATGTTACGTCAGAATAAAAAAAGAAAGGAAATTCAGCATTCAGTCGATTTTATGCAATAACAATACACAATATCAGTACAAACCTGCCATTGCATTTCATTAAATATATGTCCATTTTGTTCTACGAAGGAAAGCAAATCCTGCTTTAATACTCGACACACAACTTAACCAAAGTGGCACAAAAATTCTATTGATAAGACACTAAATAAAGATTTGTGACCACATCTTTCAGAGCTATATTGCCTCTCAAAAAGCATAAATTTGGCAGTGAAGGGGTTCCATCAAAACACCAGAAATTTCAAAATATCAATCTAACACTCAAGGCCGTGTTGCTGGATAGCGTATTTCACAGGCACTTTAAAAGCAGGAAGAAAAAAAGTGGGGGCCACCCACATCAGCGGCTTGCAGAGGTAAATGGGCTTCCGTTCAGAAAAAAAAGGGCAAATTTGATTTACGATACATCTGAGAAGTTGTTTTTTTTATGTTTGCCAGGTTGAAAACCTTTTTATGATTTTGAAGATAAGTTTTTAAAATGAATGTGTAGGGGCGTGTTGTTTTAGCCTGCTGTTTCTAAAGCTAAATATTTCTGGGTCCATATGGCAGGTATCGCCTCAGATTTTCTTTAAATTTGTGCGTGGTACCTAGCAAGAAAGCCATCACACCGAAAAGGCTGTTGGCAAACCATCTAAACAAGGACGACTACAATCGTAAATGATGTATTGACTGTGTGGATCATCTAATATAAGACACTATATAACAAACTGGAAGAAATGGAAAACATTGTCACTGTCATCTGCCATAAACCTTTTCACTGACATGAACGTAATATTGATGGTACTGCTCGTACAGTATTGCTACATCTGTGTTATAATTTCCCACAGTTTGTGACTACCTTGTATCCAGTGATGGTGCTAACATGTCGGCGGGGCATCTTCCATCGTACACTAAAGGCGGTGCAGTTGATTGTCTCCAGCTGGATGTCTAATGGAGGACTTAGACGATCTGGTTTAAACAAACACACAGAAAGACATAAGTGCAATAAGTCATAAGTGCAAGTTTCACTGTGATAGACACCCAAATTTGCATGACAACCAAAATGACCAACATGTTCAAAATTATGAGGATCTGTAGCATCTTGCATCTTACAATCTTGAGGTCAGGCATACAAATATTAAACTTAATTAACCTGAATAAAACTTAAATCTGTTCTAATTGATGTTTTTATATTAACAGTGGCTCAAATGTGAAAGGCGCACAGATAATTATCACCCAACTCGACAGTTTCTCTCATCTAAGCGGTGCGTTTTAGCTTTCAGCTCATTGTTTTGTTTTTTTGTGACTTTACTGTATTGTTCACTCTCACGGCGCTAATCAGCACCGTTTCTTAGCAGCAGCAGGAAACTACTTTCAGCTTAAAGAGCTCTGAAAAAACTCATTATTAGCACCAAACAGCTGAATGAAAACGTTAGCGACTGTAACTGCTGAGCACAGAGAAGCCAGATATTTCCCTTAGGTGTTGGTGGACCCCAAAACTGAACAAAGACTAGAATAAATATTTGTCTTAGAATCACCAGAGTTAATGAAGATGTTGCTCTGGATGTTTAAATAACAGTTTAGCTAACGTTTGTCAATGAAAATACATCACTGTTGTGTTCACAGCTTGTTTCCGAGGCCCCCAACGTTTATTAAAGATAAAATACAGTTACCCTTTTGAACGCACCATTACAACTTCAAACTTCATCCATGTGACGATTACTTTTTCTTTAGATAAAATACATATATTTAATACTAATTTGGTGAAATAAGTTGCCTGTCCATTACATATAAATGCTTTGTCAATATCTCCATGAGTTTTGAACAAAAGCAAGTCTGTTGCAATATGTTTCCAAAAAGCCAGTAATAATCAAAACAGAGCCTACGCTGTATTTCATCTTAGCTTATTTGAAGTGTGTACAAAGGACCATTTGAAATGGCATAACCTGTGGATCGATGAGCTTGGCTTATAATATCTACTGACTCTGACCTCAAATGTCATTATTTTCATGGTCTGAGTTATTCAATCCTGGGTGCTTCTGTGACACTTCAAGACACTGTAATTGCACATCCAGCGTTCAACTGCGGCCTGAAAACACTTAAGAAGCCTCTTATAACAGAAAGAAAGAGATGGAGCTATAGAGGTATAGATCATCAACTGATGACCTACTGTATATGCATTGCCTGGCTTTGATGAAACATGAGCAGATAAGGATTCTTATGGCCTCATAGTCATTGACTTTATGTCATAACATTTACACAAAGAGGAGGATTGTTAGATCCAGACCACCAAAAAGCTCCTTCACAATATACAGAAGCTAAACATTATATATTCATATTCATTTTATTTATGAGTGTATCTATATGTGATTCAAGAGTAGATTCTTATACGGCCTGAAAGAAAGATGTATTTCTATATATCTGCACGCTGCACGGTTACCTATACTGGTTAAGGTTTGTAAACAGTTTCTGCACTGTGCTGGCACTTAGTTTAAAAGCCGCATATTGGCCACGACTGACCTTTCCCTGTATAAGTGACATGAGGACAGACTTCCCTTGTTTATACTGACCTAGGGATGAAGCAAAAGTTCATACAGCGAAGCAGAGATCTGTGAATCTCACGTGGCTACAGCGCTGCTCTTTTCCACTTTCCTTTTTCTCTCCTCTTCATTTCTTGTGTTTCCCCTCTTCTACTTCCTGTGCCGCCCTATCTCCTGTCCTCTAAATCTTCTCCGGTCGGCATCACCCCCTGCTTTCTCAAACCCTTCTCCCCTGCTCCTCCATCCGAGCGGGTAATTCAGTATGTCAGCTGAATTCCCTGATCATCCATGTCTCCACAGGGGTGGGGCCCAGCGAGCTTATGGGTGAGCTGAAGTCACAGAATTAGAGCAGATAGAGAGGGGACTTCTTAAATCATCTTTATGTCCGTCAACATACATACAGCAGCTTACACTTGTGCTGCATGTGTACGGTAGTTCTGGGTGCCAAGTTTAATACTACTTTAATACTGTTAACTCTAATTAACAGGAATCCTGAAAATATTCACATACTCCTAAAACTGGTGGATTATTTTTGGCAGGTAAGATTTTGATCCTGCTACTGTACAGTCAGAAAAAAGACTGATCAGTACATCAACAGCCCAAACTTTTTTACAGGATACAGTTGTGTGTAAGACCCTCAAACTCCATTTGACGTGGGTGGTTGTTATTTGCCCCCTCCATACAAGAATGGGACAGGAGAGGCCAGATTGCTCAGATCTGGCCAGGTGCAAAAGGCCAAAACGTACACTGGAGAGCACTGTTCAGGAAAAAGGCCTCACAAAACTGTGCGCTCTCATTACCTCTTGATAAAGGATAAAGCAGCAGCTGCATCATCTAATACAGTACAATTCAAGGAACAGACATAGGCCTTTTCCACATTCACCAAACACAAGCAAACTGCTGCAATCCCCCCACCACAGCTCTGCGAGATTGCAAGACTCCACCGTTCAGTGACGTTTCTTTTGAAATTACTCATTGCTCTCTAAATCTAAGGTTCAAGTTTCATCCAAACCATAGATACAAGTAATACTGGATTTTTGAGGTCAATACCGTTATGAATATTTGCATATTTGAGATTTTTAAGAATCCAAAAATGACACCTTTATGAATGACAAAATGGAGAGTTACCTGAAACTTATTTTTGGCATTTCTCTAGTGCAATTTTTTGTTGGCCTATTTTTGGCTGTCATATAGACTCATACCAATATCTAAAAGTAGTTAAAATTGGTCCAGTTTTAATTCAAACTATCCTACTGCACTTTAGTGTCTCACACATATAAATATTGAGCCTTCTTTCATCAATTATGGGCTGTTGACAAGAGCACTTCAAGCAGGTTTAGGCACTAAGCTTTTCATTTATGTTGAGATTTCAATGGACATTTTTATGCCACTCTGGCAAAATAAATCTAAAAGGTGCTCTCATAAAACTTGCTCTCACTTGATCAACAAATGTCCAGATATCTTCTTTCTGAACAAATCACCTGTTCTATCACTCTGATTCTATATCTCTCCACTGTCAGAGCCAGTCGTGTAGAAGTGCTGCTCTTTCCAGGTCTGAGTCATCCAAAAGTGAATAACCACTGAAGATGTATGCTGGTGAGCTGCTCTTCAGCATGGCTTAAGGAATAACATATAAACATTGAATCTGAAGGGAAAAAACTAACTGTTTGTGGTTATATTTTCATTGTCTTTCACCATACAGTATTATTTTTACTAAATGACATGATAGAAAGGGTTCATATAAAAAGCATGATTTTTATAACAACTTATATGTTTTGATAGACATTATAGCAAGTGTAAGAAATAAAGCTACTGAATGATTATTTAAATAATTCCGTAGTTTCTTCTAACCGGGCATAAAGCCGTCAAAACCCTGAATAAAGCAAGAGCACCTTGGGGAGAGATGTCATTCAATCCTAACTCTTTAGTACTACCAGCTTTTTTATGTAAAAGCTGATGTGATTCATCTGGACGTCGAGCCCAGTTGACATTCTCCCTCCCTCAGAATGAGGCCTGAAGGACCTCAAAACAAACAAACAAACAAAAAAAACCCACATACAAATGTCACTGGCAGTCATGAAGGCAGAACTACAGCCGCCCTCTGTATGGCAGTCCCAACTGTGGTGAGTTTTCTGTGCTGGCAGACAACAGTAATAGTCAGCCTGCTATGGCCTGTGGGTCCGAAACGAGCCAGCGATTGAGGAATATACGTCAGACAGTCTGACAGTTTGAGAAAAAGGAAGTGATGGAAAGAGAGAAAGAGGAGGGTAGGGGTAGAAACTAAGATAGAAAAAGTGTTCGAGGTGACAGGATATCAAAGAGAGATAGAGACAGGGAGGGGGAGAGAGAGAGAGAGAGCGAGAGAGAGAGAGAGAGAGAGAGAGAGAGAGAGAGTTGACACAGTGGAGGTGACGAAATCAGCATCCAGGAATTTTCTGCCCGAAGGAGCACATTGGCAAGTTTGTTGATGAATGTTGATGATATTTCCCTTTTTTTGTCTTTCTTTCTTTTTTCTTTTGACATATTACATATTCTGTAAAATGTATAAAATATGTGAGTTCTTATCAACACAAAAAGATTTGAGAAAAAAACAAGTTCTATATATTCTTCAAGTTCTTTCCCTCTTAGCAATAAAGGTCTTGCCTAGAAACATATCTGGATTTAAAGGGTTAAAATTACAGTCACTGTGGATAATTTGTCACTGATTATGATTAAAAAGCAGTTTTGTGCTGCTGCTCAGTGACTAATAGCCCCTTACAGAAAGAGGGTTGCAGGGACTCTTTTTAAATGGTCTAAGTGACATGTTGCTCTGTCGCTTTTTGTTGTGGCATAATCACTCTTATCTGAACAGGGAATAATGGAGATGATGGTGTGTTTTCCTGACGATGAGCATCCTTCAACCAAAGTTCATATTTTTCAGCCTTTATTGCCATTAACTAGAGTTTAAGGACTTTACAAGTTTAAAATTGTCACTTAGGATTGCTGTGATCTGTTTTTTTATGTGAATTAATTCATACAAAATATTATGTTTGATGCAATAGTTCAAATGTGACATGACAAAGTTTTAAAGTAGGCTTAATGACACTAGTGCAATAAAACAAAACAAAAAACGAGCGCCCACAAATGCTGCCCTTACCCTCAGTGTTGCAATATAAAGAATCATTGTTATTACACCTGGTCAAATCTGGTATAAAGGTCAGTGGGTGAACTTACCAGATCTCCGAACATTTGATCTTCTTGCACAAAAGCAAACGCTGGCAGTGCATATTGCAAAGAGAAGTAAGTATAAAAGACTCCTTTCTTTACATGTAGACTCCATGTCTTCTTCTGGTCGAAAGTTTAAAACGGTCAAATGTTCATTTTATCACACAGTCATACGCGCCTGTAACTGTAAATGTAACTAAAACCTCTGTTTGTAAAAGTCTTCTCTGATAAAATAAAAAAAAATCGTGATTTCATCCAAATGTTGGCGCAAACGCCATCCAAAGACAGGCAGAAAGTGCCCGAGAGGAAAGGGCAGCTACGGTTTGACACTGATAAGATTACAGTCTGCAAAAGATCAGTGGGTTGGACACATTACCGGACGGACAGACTGCCACTGTGCCCCAACAGGCGCGCTGACAAGTCGATGGAGTATGGAGAGGGTTGTCCCGATGACTCCCGCGTAATGCGCAACGACCAAAACAACTGAATGGTTTCGCGCACGATCATTCGTTTTACGCACGAATCTCGCTTTCGTGCCACACTCCGGTCCGCGTCTTATACAGCAGATGAGATGGACAGCGAAGTGCAGGAACGTGGGGCCATTTAGAGCTAAGAGGATAATAAGCCTCTAATCCGCACACTGGACACAGATGGAGAGCGTTCTTGACGCAGAAGCAGGGGAGCCGCTCAAGCAACAGACACTCAATAAAAGTATAGTGTGTGTGTGTGATTGACTGTGTGTGCACAACAATGACCAAAGGGGGCAAAACAATGGATCCATTTATTAATGTCCCCAAACGCAACTGCTGTCCTCATTAATATGTGATTACAACTGCCCAGCTGATTCCTTTAGTGTGGTCTCAACCTGAAAGAAACGAAGGAAAGTCTGAATAAGAGGAGTGGTCTGTGACTGTGTAAACTCACGATGTGCATGTGTGTGTGTGTGTGTGTGTGTGTGTGTGTGTGTATTTTAGAGAGCAGTGTTTGCAGGAGAGCTGCCAAATCACTTCAGAGGCATTTTCTTATCAAGGAGAACCAAATAAAGAGAGGACTGGGAACAGTTTAGGCACAAATGGTACCAGGCGCTATTAACACTAATAAAGTAAATTTTCCACAGTCCTCGCTATTAGGGATTTTGTGAAAATGCAGCTCTATTCCCCACATGTCCACAAAACAGTCAAACAATGCTGTAGCCAGTAGGTCCCAAACATTTTCTCTTGAGGCTCACATATTGTCACATATATTTTGTATTATATTATTATTATGATACATTATATTATATTAAATTATATTATATTAGAAAATCTAACCAGGAACCTGGCTGATTTGTTAAGCCATTTTCATTTTCACTCTGCTGGTCTGCTGGTAACTTAAACTTAATATTCTGAGCCAGGCATTTTCTACCTTCATACAAAACGAGTTTGTAAAATCCAGCAATTACTCAAGCCATCAGTTTGTAGAGAAGCATTTGAAAATCCTTTCATCTTATTTTGATCCATCATTTTTGCCCTGACCCTCACTGTCAGCTACAGAAAGTCTCTTCAAGTACAAATTAAAAATAAATCTTTAGGGTCTCCCAACTACTGCAGAGTAGTTTGAGCAGTCAAACCAAGACAACAAAGCTACGTACATTTTTGCTTTCAATCTATTAGAGCTAGACTGTTAAATCAGCAGGGTTAATATTGACTTCTTCAGTAACCAGTACTGGCATATATGTTGACTAATATGTAACAAGAAGTTGGCAGTACAGAACCGCCAAAGATTTGAGGTCATTTAGAAACAGTGTGGCTATGACATTTTTTTACATCACATTACAAATGTAAAATGTCCCGCTCAGGAAATTGTCACTTCAAAACAAACTAATTCAAGAGAAAAAATCAGTATCAATTTCAGCCTAAAAAAGTTAGATTAACCAAACTGAGTTGTAGGCTTGGATACCAAAATTATAACAGAACTTCCTCTTTGGATTGGAACTTTGACTAAAACCTGTCCACTCAGAATGATTACACCCAAAGACCAACACACAAAGGTTTAGTGAGATAATGAGCGGTGTCCCAGATGATGGTCACTGTACTGCATACATGGGGAACTCACTGTTTCCATCTCCTGGAGAAACAGAAAGAGAGAAAAAATGATGCAGTGGCAGGTGCAGCCATAGCCCAGACAAAGCCAAATCTTTTCCCATAGCATTGTCATACAAACAACCACTCCATCTAGCTCGAATTGTTCTATAATAACCCAACAGAAACAATAACCTAATTTCCACTTCTGGAAACCAAAATATGATAAAACCAACAGGGAAACACAGGGTTGCTTCCATATTAACCTTGTCCAAGTAAAGAAATGATTGGTTACTTTTTAGCTCAATCAAAAACAAGCAAATAAACCAGACTGGTGGTTTAGAAAATTATTTCACTCAATGATAAAAACAACAGCCTGTAGTCAAAGGCTTGTGATATATTTTGTTGGATTTTTGAAGAACCAATTCGTTCTGTCTCACCACACAAATAAATATCACATTAAATAGATTTTGTTATTATTTCCATCAGATGCACACTACTGTCGTGCTGTCATACCCCAACCTCAAAAACTTTAACAAGTTTAACATGTCGAGGACATATTTAATTCTATTACCACTTTGACTAAGCATAAAAATCTAACTTTTTACTGCATTTATTTCAAGTCTGTTGGGTGTGAATGCCACTGATCTGCTGCGTAACACAATGGTAAACCGTGGTAAACAGTGTCCACTAGTGGCAGCATTTGAGTCCTACATGCACATGTTTGTGAGCAGCCACCACATCTGGATGCTCAGTGTTTTCAACCAGCTTTCTAATCCGCATTAGAGAATACTAAATGTAATGTTCCCCACCTGTAATTCCTCAAATGAAATCATGACATTTAGGTTTTACACAGCCACCAATGATGTCACGCTAATTACAACACTGGAGACTAACATGAAGTAAATGGTCTATTTGCTTAAACATCATAACAGTTATTGACCCCATCTTAACATTTCTCAGCCAACTCCCAGAGGTTCGACTCAGAAGACGGCATCAGCTCTCACAGCTCCCGTAGCCCGATCACTCTCACCCTGAGGTTCCAGCAGCACCAGAGTACATATGGTGTGGATTACTTTCTAAGCACCACTGTGGCTCCCAAAGGGGGTGCTTTTTACCATGTATACAATGATCCATCCACCACCCACCCAAATCTATGAATAGCAATAAAATCATCAGCAAAGGAACTTATTTGTTTTGCGCTCAAACCAAGTTAAGAACAACACTTGATTGAGTTGGTGCAACAAACATGAGCACTAATATGTTACTCTTTACTTTTTCTAAAAAAACGTTATGTCCGATACGAGTACCATGACAAAGAAAATCAAGACTATAGACCAGTTGATTTTCTAATTACTGGGAAATCATTTTTGGCAACTTCCCATTCTAAATGTTAATTTACTGCATGTCCACATCCTGAATTAAATGAACTGAGACCGCCATGCTTAAAGTTGACTTTGAGGGCTTAAAGGTGATCGGTTTCCCCCGCCCCTGAGCCATAACCCTGGCAGTTGCTGGGTAACTTCACAAGCTGGCATAAGCAAAACTAAACTAAGAGTCTACAGCCATGCTAGAGGCTCTGTGAGGCTGTACTAAGACACAGTAGCGCTTTGAGCGAAATGGACGACAGGACACATTATCGCCGATCTCCCCACTCTCCCTGTCAATGTGGAGAGTCAGGATATCCTTTTTTTCTGCTAATTACTACACCGGCAGCCACGTCCCAAATCAGATGGTCATTCCAGCTGTCAGCTCCTCCCTCCCATAAGCCATTCTGAGGCTGCAGTTTCATGTTGGCCGATAATGACGGGTGAAATGACCCGTGCAATTAGCTCGTTCCATGTGAGTCAAACTGAGCCCCAAAAATGGCTGACAGATTCAATTGCAGATCAGCCCCGATTAGCCGACTTGCCTTGCAAGAAGGGAAACAGACATCTGTTTGGTGTATTTGCTGCTTGCAACGGTGTAATTGCTTAAGGATGATGTATTTCCATACAGTTAAGTGAACAAGTCAGGGGAAAGGGAAGCCTCTTCTGGGTGATTAGTAGACCAACTTCTAAAAACACAAGAGGAAGACAACTGTTATTCTATACGACTTTACAACATATTTGGATGCTCAAATGGTTTTTGCATGTTCAGTGTAGTCAAGTGATTACAAAACAATGTGGCTAACATGTGTGCATGCACTGACACAAACATGATTCATCTTGAAACACTACACTTCAAGGGTGAATGGACGTGCACCCTTGACGTATACACATGCATGCGGATGTATTTCACATCCACCTTTTAAAGTTGGGGAATTAACTACCCTAGAGGAAACAGCTTTATTCAGTTCTGCTGGAAAGCAAACAGCAACATTTATCTTCTCCCTGGAAGGATTTTGCTGAAGAAAAAAGGTCTGTGTGCTCCAGAACAGTGGCACGTTGTATTACTGCAGAAGAACAGAGTGAAATAAGGATATGGCTGCTTCTTGTTCATAATAATGAACAAAAAAAATCAAAATCAACAAACACTTCCTGACGTCATAAAAGACCAAATGTGAGAAATTAAATTTATTGCATAAATGACTGCAGTGATGGTACAGGCTCTGCTTTGCTCATCTCCATATAACTGAACTGCACCTTGTTCCATCTGGACACTGAATCAAATATAATCATGTGGTATACATTATAGATTTATACAATTTGTTCTGCTTACCCTGAACAAAAAGTCTTTAAACATTACAGCTGTGTGGGTGCAGTTCATTTGACTGTGGTGCAGACTAAAGTGAAATAAACAACTTTTAACTACTCTTGGAAGAAGAGCACTTGACACGCAGGCACATAAACTCATCAGATCACTTTCACTCATCTTTTCTCTGGTTTCAATCATTAAACACAGTTTCACCCACATCTTTGCCTTATTATGTTCTCTAACAAAAAATACAAGAGAGACAGAGCTGAACAGCATATGAATAGATAAGAAGATGGGATTTACTTCACAGTCTCATTGACGTTCTTTCACTGAGGTATGGAGGAGGCAGTTGTTGAGGTGAAGCCACAACGTGACAACAGAATGATTTAATCTGCAGTTTAATTCAAAGTAAAGTTCTGAGTTTCTTATTAACGCTCACTGTGGCTGCTTTAGAGTCTGGACTTCCAAGGACAGTTTGCAGTTGTTTCATTTGTTTAACAGGATCACATGTGCAGTAAACTGATCCATATAGTTTGTTGTTGTGTGTTGTTCTTTGTGTACCATAGAATGGCATTTCTTATAGAAACACTACCAAATGTAAAACATGCGGGTATTACGCAACACAAATCTGAGAATCTTTACATCATGTAGTTTTAAAGGGTTAACGTGTCTTTAAAATGTTGTCAGTATCAATTTATTAGATTTCTTTTTGCACATCAGCTCAGAGCCCCTTGATGTTAAATGTCATCTGCTCATCAACTGCAAAACAGCTTGATTTCAAGCACACTGAGGTTATAAGTGGCAACACAATCTATTCGGTCTGTTTGGACTGGATGATTAGAAACACGTTTCCTATCCAATATCAACCAAACACGAAAAGCAAGAAGGGGAATCTGGAGTATTGTTAGTGGAAAGTGTGAAACTTCTCTCTCCCTTCCAGCCATCTGAGTACACAGACTGAGCCTCTTTCATAACATGACTTCTCCACCCTCAACAACTCTGGACCTCGAGATCAATCATGAATTTGGACTCCATCCCTCTGTGTAGTCTGCATGGGTGGAGACAGGAAGAAGCAGAGGATGGACCATTGGACGTCATCACCACTCCCCATCCCTGCTGTTGGACCTCTCCGTCTCCTCACGGCTCAGTCAGGGTTGATGGTGAGTGGGCATGAACGGGAGTAAGTGTCACTGCATGGTGCGCACTGAAGGAAAGCTCCGAGTGAAGGGCTGCAAAGTGGGAGTGATTTTTACCTTCCAAGCGTCGTTGCATCCGTCGGTTTGCAAACAACTTCTGAGGGATTTCTCGGCATGGTATTTTTGCGCTCCTGCCTTTGGTTTCGTGCCTCCTTGCATGATGCGCCACGCTGCATATTAGCGTTTGCCTGCTGGCGTGCGGTTTACTGTACGCAGGCAATACATTGATCCTCACCACATTCAGCGGAAGGAACCCGAGCTGATGAATGCGCGCCACCTTTTATTCTCCAACTATTGAACAATATGGTGTTCATCGCGTTTGCCAGATGAGACCTGTTGATTTTGCATCGCGCCATGTCCTTCTGTCGGACTGAAGTGGACAATGAAGTTATGGGATAGCCTGACCACTTGTTTCATACTGCTGAGCGCCGTGAACGCCAGCTCGCTGCTCCGGTCCACGTCCCCCAAGAGGAGAGGGCGCGCCGCCGAGAGTCCCCTGGAGCTCCCGCCGGTTCAGATCCGCCTGTCTGTCATTTCCCCGGGCATCAGCCGCGCCGAGGCGGACAGAGCAAACTGGGAAGACACGCTGGCTGGACGAGAAACATGTGAGAACCTGTGGTTTTGTATAGAGTGCCAAAAGTGCCAAAAAAGCATCCCAAGAAGTCATTTGCACTCAGCAGACTTGCTGAGCATTGAATTCTTTCATTTCTCAAACAAACAACGACATTGTTATCTGTGCCAAATGAAAAAAAAAACACACTTCAAGATTTTGACCGAATTAACTGCAAAATTTAAAACAGTTGGACTTGGTCACTCCTTTGGCATATTTTCACAATGTTTAGACTGAATGTGATACTAAACAACGTATTTATGGCTGTATTTTAGACTGCATGAACCAGTTACTGAAAGATTTGGAATGTTTCATTCTGGACTCTAACCTTCTTACATTCAGGCCTACCTCATTCAGACCTTTGCCACAGTGTAACTACTACGCCTACATACAATATTGTTTGTCTTTGACAGAATTAAATGGTGTTAGGCTATGTAGCTATTATATGATTAATCTATTAATTATTTTCTCAATCAACTGCAGTTGATATATAAAATGTTATAATGTAAATGTAAAAAAAAAAAACTTTCAAAATGTCCTAAAACCCAATGTAATGTTTTCAATTAGCCTGTTTTGTGCAACTAACAGTCTAAAACATAATCATATTTAGTTTGATTAAGAATTTTTGCTATAAAAAAGGACTTGACAATTTGCTAATTGTTGCTGTTGATTGATTGTCTGTCCACTAAATGATTACTTATTTTAGCTCTAGTGGGATGTGTCAGGAGGCGGCTGTAGCTTAAGCAACTAGTCCCCTCAAACACGCAACTGTCTGGTGCATAAATAAGAATGGGATCCATTTGTAACTTGGATGAATCACAGAAAAATATCCAACGTGTACCATTTCTGACAAAACACTCCATCTTTCCTGTAGCCAGTGTGTTGTGTGTTAAAGTGAAACAATATGTGCTGTCCTTGTAAGAGCTGCTATTTCACTTATTGTGTTTCAGATAGCATGGAGGAGCCGCCCCCAAGCGACTTTGAAGATGTGGTGGACTTCATCAAAGTGACCATCAGTAGAATACGCCGCTCCTCTTCATCCGCCGGGTCCTCATCTACCTCCTCCTCCACCTCCAAAGAAAACTTGAGCAGCAGGACTCGACACAAAAGGGAGAAGAAGAAGGGGACAAGCCAGCAAAGTGGTAAAAGAGGAAGAGGAGCTAAAAGTGGGGAAACAGGGAGAAAGGTTAGGGTAAGAGGAGGTGATGGACGAGGACAGGGCTGTGTGCTCAAACAGATCCACCTCAATGTGTCGGACCTCGGCCTGGGCTACCGCTCCAGCGAGGAAATGATATTCAGGTACTGCTCTGGACCCTGCAGGAAGTCCGAGACCAACTACGACAAAATCCTTTACAACCTCGTTCACAACAGGAGGCTTCCTCCCAAAGACACGCCCCCTCAGGCTTGCTGTCGGCCAATAGCGTTTGACGATGACCTCTCTTTTCTGGACGACAACCTCGTCTACCACACTGTGAGGAAGCACTCTGCCAGGAGATGTGGTTGTGTGTAGGGAGTGTTTGTGTAATTTAATTTTTTTCGTTTTTTGTTTTTTTTCTCCAGACTTTTCTTCCGTTGTGTGTGGCCGTGCATGATTTCAGTAAATGATCAGTAAAGGAGTAAATGAGGAGAGGAGGTGGCGTCACTGCAGTTTTTACCACAAAGCAATAATTCCTAATGATCCTCTTCTTCTCCCCCTTGGCTCAATCACAATATCCACGGTTTTCTTTACACCTTACATCCCTGAAGTATTCAGTGATTAAAAACGTTTCCATGGATACTCCACCTAAAGGACTGAATCAACAGACTCATTCTGCCTACTGTATAGCACATATGTTACATAGAAAAAAGTATACACTTATGAAATGTATTTATGAAATATTGAATTTATTAACTTATTCATATTTATTTTGTTTTTATAAAAGGAATACATGTTATTTATTACTGTGATGTGATATCTCAGAGTGTGCCAAAGGTTTAAATCAAATACGTTTATGATGTATTTCCATATAAAAGCAGTAAAAGACTGGGTTTATATTGCAAAAGGATCTTTTTACACATCAGGATCTTCTGTCAAAGGTGCTCTGTGGAGTTGTCTTGTAGACAAACACATTTACATTGCTATGTTCATTCCTCATAAAACATTAAAAAACATATATCATAATTGAAATCTCTAGAAATACGTATCTCATCGCCTGCATGCTCACAGCTGTGTACTGCGTCCTCGGGTGAGTGCACCATTCAAACAACATGGAGACCCCACTCTTAAAGACAAGGCTCTATATTGCTACTATGCCACAGAATACTATTAAAGGAAATGTTCCTTAGTATCTCAAAGGTGTCCTGTGGCATTTTCTTGTAAACAAAAGTTATGTTTGCATTCAATGATTTTCACCAAAACATGCTTGAGGTGTAATAGACGAGTTGAATACATTTACTTCCTCATTAAAGATTTGCAACACATTTGCTACCCTTCTTGGCTTGTTTCCACCACCAACGGCAGAATATCAGAAAGGAAGGTGTATTGCATCGCCTGTGTGCGTTTGTGAACCAAACAAGGGACCTACTCATGAAAACGTTGCTCTATACACTGATAGTGGTCAAACACTCCACACGGCACCTTTAATGTTTTTTTCTTCACATGAAAACCTTCCTCAGTATCCTAACGTTTACAATGTTCTACAAGTTTAGTGTAATTTCACTGCATTGTTTCCTGTTTTTTTTTATTAATGAGGTGAGAAAAGCTATATCAAAACATTTCGTTTCCTGTGATTAGAAGAATAGTTGATTATTCACTGTTAATGTCATGTCCTCCTCTCAGAGGAATTGCTGTCAGTGAAACAAGGTTCCCTCACTTTAAAAATGTTAACTACAGCTTTATTTTTATATGGTATTCACGTTTAAACTGTCTCATTTAATTATTAATAAATGCATTCTACACAGTGTATGGTATTCTGCCTCTAATTAAACATACTGGATTTAGTTAACTTTGTGGGTGACAACAACTAGCACACAACAAGCTATACTGTCATACACTGCCTGTGCATGCTCAGGTTTCCAACATTACAGGTTTTACATAAACTTGACATTGATCAAAAACGAGATGAAGGAAAGACTGAACTTTGAAACTGAATGGTAGCAGAAATTAACCATTGTCTTTCTGTCACTTTTTCTGTTAAAGAGGGAGAGGAACAATAGAGCAATAGGGCTGGACCTCTCTGTTGAGTCCTTTGTAATATTTAAAAGGATGAATATCAAATGACCGGAACAGGCATTAAACACAGAAGAGAATGGAGTATCCTTACCTACAGTACAGTATCTATAGTATAAGAATAATAGGAAGGTGACACCACAGGGAGGGATTGAGGATAGATTGATGAAAGATGAGTGTTAAAGGAAATTAAGAAAACAGCATGGAAGAATTGAGCGATGGAGTTAATAGTTAAAGTATATATATATATATATATATATATATATATATATATAGAGAGAGAGAGAGAGAGAGAGAGAGAGAGAGAGAGAGAGAGGGAGGACAATGAAAAGTCAGTATGATTAAAAGGTGGCGAATATCCAGAGAAGACAATGATGTAGGAGTTGGAGAACATGAGGAGAAAAGATGTGTCTTGCTTAACTAATGTGTGTGGTCGATATGTGATCCATCCCATGCTCTCTCACATTTCACAGCCCTTCCTCTGCCTGTCTCTTGAGCTGTGAGTCAGTGCAGCCTGGTTCAACAACTACAGGGCAAAACTGCACTAGCTAAGACTCCCCTTATTTTTCTTCAACAACTCATTATCTCTATAAACGACACTGTGATTCTCTGTGAGACATTTTGCAGCCAGAGATGCACCAGCCGTGCTCAGAGCCGGTGATTAATACAGTTTGACAGCTGAGGTTTCACTGTTAGACGTGTTGAGCTCTACAGTTCTGCTCTGCTGACATTACTAAGAAACTTGAAATCCTGAAGATGTTTACGTCCCCGTGTTTGAAATTGTTATCTATTGCATGTTGAAAACATCACCGTGGAAACAATATGACAGGGAAAATCTGCAGCCAGTAACCGAAATCAGTACCACATTATCAATATTTACACATAAACAAAAGGATCTTAAATGAACACCAGGTTGAATCTTATTTTGAGCTTCCTCACTTTTTGGTCAACTTACAACTGCAGTACACACAGAGTGAGTCAACAGTTTCCACGGCCATTACTTCTATTTCTCCTGCTCATTATTTTACTTTCCAAGCCACAGATGATGAAGTTGTACTGAGGAACTAGAGTCAAAAACCTAATGCATTAACATTTTAACACCCACAGTGCGGCTTGGCTAAACATAAACTGTAGTCTACTTTGGGACCAATTAAACATATTCCTGAGTTAACCATGACAATCCCAAACCGTTACTGGCCCCACTGTGGAAAATATACATGAAAACAAACATGTTCTTCAGCTTTAGCTGTGGACAACAGAGGAAACCATTAGAGCCAACTGACAGTCAGAGGATAGTGTCATTGGTCCGATGAGTCTCAATCTCTTTTGTTCATAGTGTGAGAGGAGCTTGTAATGAAGGATTATGTTCCAGTGTAATACAACACAAGTGTTAGCGGTTAAGGGGATGGTGTTCCAAACAGGTGCTAAATACTGGCAGAACTGTACTTGTTGACACATCATTGTTACACTAAGAACTTCAAAGCGTTGGTTCACCTACATTACAAAATAATATAGTTTATCTCTTACCTGCGTGTCTTGCCATGCAGATAAATTTGTTTTAAGATATGTGATTCCCTTTCGTGGTGCACATGGCACCGATAAATTACAACAAATTTAATAGCAAAACCTTCCTCAGAAAGCTATGTCCCAGTTGTTTTGGAAATTCCACACATCGGTGTGGATGTTTTATTGGGGCTACACTTCTTTTGAAAAAAATAAAAATAGTTTAATTGAAAACATTTTTAGGGTTAGGGTTAGGTCTGTGGGTTATCCAGAGAAACCAGGAACTGTTTCTGGGGGGAAAAATAAGATTCTATTGAATTTTCTAAATGCATTTTTTTGTGCTGTGAGTTCCACAAACAGAATTAATTCAAGTACATTGTGTCAGTGTGGAGGCAAAAAATCTCAGAGGCACATATCTCAAATCCTGGGAAAATAAAACCATTGTGTAATTTGTAAAATCTTTAAAAATCTACATTGTAATGTGGGTGAACTGACCATTTAACAGCCACTTCTTGGTGTTTTAAAAACATACATTTCAAGAACAATTTTGTAGTTTATAAAAGAAAAATATCATTCAACAAAGCTTTAAATGTGAATGAATGAAAGTAATAAGCAACAAGACGAAAGCTTCATACTGGTATTTATTAGATGGAAGGTTTATGTGGATATTTCTTTGATATGGATATTTGTAGTGATTTTCTCTTAGAGTGGCTGAGCAGTTAAAGGCCTTTTGTAGGACTTATTGAGAGTAAAGAGGGCACGTGAAGTTCATTTCTCCCTGTTAATAGTCGACCTCTGAGACAATCAGGAGAAAAGTCAGCATCCTTTGCGTCCCACCCTCGGGGTTCATGGTGGTTTCAAGATTTACATTTTAAGAAGTTCTCCATAGCAGATCAAATTCTCATCACCCAGTTCAAATTAGCGGCCAGCTTGTTTACAAGAGGAAGCAATTGTGGGCAGAGCCTTGCCTGCAGCTATTGTGCCGGCTGGCGTGAGAAAAGATAAAAATGATAACCGAAATGTAATCACGGTTATATCAGACTTGTCCAAGGTCTTCATTAGAGATCTATCAAACCACAAGAAGCTCTTTGTGCCGCTGTTCTGGAATCTGTCTGCGTGACTCAGGCTTTATGACGAGTCAATTGTGAAGACAACCACAGAAGGAGAAAAGGAGAGGCATCACAATACAGCTACCAATTCAAGACATATGACGACAACACAATACCGATGCTTTTTATGAGATCAAAAGAAGCTTCAAGATCTGTTATCTTCTTATATTCACAATTGATAACAGTCTACTTCTAGTCTTTTATTAGCGATTCTCAAGACCTTTAAAAGCCTTAAGGTCATAAATGAAAATACAACAAGTGGAGAGAGGTTAGGGGTTATTTTTTGCCAAAGTTCTGCTATATTAAAGTAGACAGTAAAAAAGTCTAAAGAAAACACTAGTATTTTTGTGATTCTTACAAGAAACAGGCCTGCGACCCGTTTAGCGCCCTGAGCCGTAGTTTAAGAAACACTGCTGCGCTGTCATTGGCCTGGCTGCAACACAAAGCAGAGTCCGAGGGGATTAACATGGAGCTGTAACCGCACTGCACTGATCATCGTCAACTGGCCTATCGCCAAACCTCCAGTCTGGACCACCAGTCGCAGGCTCCCCACTCATCACTATAACCACACACATAGACACGTGTTATCAGTCATCGCTAAAGCAAAACGCAGATGGAATATGCAGTGATGCGCCCCAATGGCCAACGAGACGGAAATAGGGAACAACTGACACAATCGTAAAACACTACAAAGTCAGTGGTCGGATTTGCCAAATCCCTCTATTGTTATAATCTCAGCTTCTCTGGAAAATGTTTTGGATTTTGCAGGTGTTTTAATGTTTTGTGGGCTTGCAGCAGACGGCGATAGTGGTGGTGAAATGTAACAAAAGGACATCAAAAGAAAAGGAACATCTTGATATATTCCTGCAGCTTATACATATGATGCAAACTACTGATATTTAGTGGGTTGAAAATGGCTCAACTAGCTAACTAACATCTACCGTTTAAAATCCGCCCTGAATCTTGCAAGACCAATGCTGACATAGTGTCAGCCGGCTGGGACTAATCTACAACATGACATTTAAAAAAAAAAAAGACTCTAATCAGTGTCTCCTCTGTGTCCCCTGACCTGCACACTATGCCACGAGGTCACGCTTCCGACATTTGTTGTTCCCTCATGCCCCTGTTTCATTAGGAGAGAGGGTTCTAGCTAATTTGAGGCTGTAGTTACAGTTCAAGTCATTTGAACCGACCCAGCTCAGACACAAAGAGGCCTTTGGTGGATGCAATATTTTGACACGTCTTTTAGTGCTGCAGAGGGAAATGACAATAGGTGTGAATGTAACACTATCACCTGCGTGTTGGTGTGTGAGAGGTGTTAGCTCAGATGGTTAAATATTCAGGTGCAACCTGAGAACGTGCATTACAACGTTCTGTCTCAGCCTCACACCTGTGGTACATCATTGTGTGCGCGTGTGTGTGTGTATTTATATTCAAGTGAGTGTAAATCTCCATGTTTGGGTGTTGTGGCAGATGAGAGGGCCATTTTAATTTAGCTTTAATACGTTTCATTTTATACATTTGCCGGAAGTTGCACGTAAAACTGCTAATAAAGAGTAAAGTTCTCTCAAATCCTGTACAACTTTTATCCTTTGCTGTGGGAGTTCACGTGTTTAAACCGTTTTCTGAATGAATGCTCTCACACCGAACAGGCAAAGTCGAAGATATGTAGACAATGTGAAAGAGAGGCTGCTTGATGACATGATTTTCCGCCCGCTTCTGTCTGTGATGTTGGAGTGTAATGATAAGAAACAGCTAACAGATAATCTGGACAGTAGCCCTGCTGAAGTGGAAACTGTCCGCTCCAATGTGTCACACTACATCAAGCTAAGAGGGAACTGCTGAGAGGTGACGGCCCGCTTGAAAGAGGTGTGATTCTGAATGACAACACCAAAGACACACGAGCACACAGACTTTATATTTGACCTGCAAGTATTTACGTCAGTGAAATACATATTTGACGCCTGTTTTTTTTTTCAACACAAAGGCTTAAAGGCAATCTCCAGTAATTTTAAATATTGGGCTCTAAATGAAAAATACTTCCTGACACTGTTTTGTTAAAGATTAAGATCATTTCATTTTCCTGCAACAACTCAACCTCTCGCGAGATTACAGATACTTTTCCTTGAGCGAGACTTTCCGTTTCTGGTTAAACAAAAAGGATCTTAGTCTTAAAAATAGTCTGTCACTGTAGGGATCCTTTCCATGTTGTTGTCAGACACTTCGAATAACAGTCTGAGCCTCCTAGTGGCAAAAACAAGCAGTTATTGGACAGACTTTTAGAGGTGCAATACTCGTCAAATGAATTAGCTAGCAATGTTTTGTCTGAGAATTTGTACCACTTATGTACATTTATGTACTTTTAACCTGGTTGTCAAGAGCTTCAGGTTGTTATCTATTTAGATTCCTTCACAGTGAGAAGGACAGATGCAGAGGCTGTAGCTCAGGTGGCAGCTAGCAGACCCTCTATTAATAGTACGGAGCGATCGTGTCCTTGAGCAAGATAAAGCAAATTGTTGTTGTTAGCTGCTAAAAAGGAAGATTATGTGGCATGATTATATGACAAACTGCTGTTTCCAAGGTCAAGAATGAAAACTCAATCCCAATGTATATAGCTATGTTTAAGATGAGTGTTTTCAAGGAACATTTTAAGATTGGGTCCAGAAAGACTAATAATTTATACACAAATGTTCAGCTGTATATCTGCTGGGTCAAAACCTAAAACTAAATCCCTAAAAAAAAAAAAAAACATGAAACGCAAAATTTGAACATTTGTAACAGCCATGATATTTTTTGCAAAAAAAAAAAAAAAAAAAGTTATTTGTTCCATCCTCACATAACAAAGATTTTTTGAAATGTACATGACATACAACATACAATATAATACAGCTGTTCCCTCTGGGGTCGTGAAGGTTATAAATATTAACAAATGCACATAGCATACATTGTCAATACATCAGTGTACATTCCTCTCAACGTTTACACACATGGCTCTGCTACGCTGAGGTACAGAGTGGAACTGCTCTAATCTCCTTTGTAAACACAGTAGTGATGTGCGTGCGTGCATGCGTGTGTGTGTGTGTGTGTGTCTAAGACCCCAGGAGGCAAACCAGACCACTAACTCACCATTCATTCTCCCCTCATGAGGAAACAGTCAACCTCCATTTATCCCTTTCTCGCTCCTCACAATCCCTCCATCCTCCATGTATCTTTCACTACCTTCTACGTCTCTACAACCCTCCCACCTTTTCCCTCTTCCTCGTGTCCCCCCTTGCGTTTTGATGTCCCTTAGCTTCATCCATTAATGCCTCCAGCCCTCCGTCCTTCTGTTTTCTTGTTCTCTTTTACACCCTGTGAATAAATGCAGGACTTGGCTTGCTGTCTGCAGCCTCATGTGTTTGTGCATCCAACTCTGTGCATATAATGTCTGTCTGTATATTCCCTTGTGTTAAAGGGAGGAACCTCCCGTTTCCTCCATAAACACCTCAGTGGTATGCAAAGGATCTGTAGAGAGGGCTTCTGACTCCTTCACCCCCTGTAACTGCAGTTATGCCTCATAAATAACACACATCAAAAGTTTCTGAAATGTCTGAAATTGGTGCTCTGGGAAAAACTGTCAAGTTCAAGCACCTAGTAAGAAAAGAAAAGGAAAAAAATCAATTTATTCAAGTATTAAAGAAAGTTGTTTGGGTTTTAGTAGACTGGTCTAAATTGAATGGGTGACTGGATCAGTGGTTAGACTGGACAACCCTCAATCAAGGTCCTATGCTAGGACCTGCAGGGATCAATAAACAATCCCATTTAAAATCCATCAATTCTTGGGAAACTCCATCCAGGTTTCACTCAACAGATCAGAGTTAAACACAAACTTAACACAAAGTAAATCCGATGTGCACATCAATTTGTGTGGACTCAATTCCCCATCGGGGTTTAAAAGAGTAAGCACCTTACACCTTACCTAACTGTTGTTAACTGTTCACCGAAAATGTCAAGCTGTGATGTTAACATAATGTAAATATTCTAGGTGCTTCACCAAACAGAAAGCAGCTACATAAGTATGTCTTTTCTGACACAAGAGTAATGAACCATGTAAAATGGTGCCATAATTAGGGGTGCCATATGAACAGATTTTGGAAACTAAAAAGGTTAAATATTCAACCACTTGTTTTACAAGTGTATTGCTGTGCTGTTGAACCACCATTTGTCTGCTTTTACATTTATGCTGTGTACTGGACATCTAGATGTTGTTATGTTGTTGTTATGTTTCATGAGATTATATTTACTTGTAAATCAATGTATTGTTTCTTTTCTCAACACAAAATTGTGATTGTGGTTTTGTTTATATTTTATTTCCTGCATTAAATTAATTATTGAAATTTATCGGCGACTAAGTAAACGTTTTATGAACTTCTTTCTAAACCTCTCTCTTTGCTCTTTATCTGATATGTCATTGCCTCAAAGTATCATAAATCTTATGAACATAACTCTGGTATTAAAGGAAGCACCATAATATACAGATTGGCTTTAATGTGTAATATACACACAGACAAACACACAAATTCAAACAGACACATAAGTAATGTGTCCTTCTCATCTAACACAAACCATATCTATACTCTAAACTCGAGCCAAATGAAACAAACAACAACACTGCAGCGTGCCAAAAAGTGACTGAACCATGTGTGTATACATAAATCTACTGCTCATCAGGATGCTAAAATAATATGGACATCCCAACCATGAACAAACATTCCTCTGTGATAGCTAAAGTACTGCATGTTTCCTCATCTTTGGGAAATTCACAGCATGAAAACAAAAGGGTATAGGCATTGTTTTAAGTTACAAGAACAGATTTACACCTCAGGGAAATCAAAATATTTGAGAAAGGGTTTCACGGGTTATGATTGTGTTATTTTTGCTATAGTATGCAGAGGAAAGAAACAGGAGAGATGCTGCAGAGGAGGAGGGCTTCAGAGTGACATGTGCCCAAAGAGCATGAGCTGCATTGTGATTACACATCCAGATCAGCCCACTGATCCACAAGGGCGCAAGAAACTGAAAAGGTAACTGAAGAAACAGATACTTGTGGAAAGCAACAGGCTAACACTTTAGTAAGCAACTGAAATGTGAATGAGGTGGAAAATTTGCCACCAAATATTGTACTTATTAGCTCTTGATCAAATCCAAATATTAGCGTGTCCCAAAAATACCAACGCAAGTATTTAAAACCCTCTGATCCTCTAACAGACATCTGTTTCACCCCTGAGGTGAATGGACCCTGAAATGGATCCTACTAAGCCAGAAAATGACTCACAGAGCAAAAGCAGGGAGCAAACAGTCCAAACCTCTGACTCACAGACCCTTTATAACCCCTTTGTAACCTTTCATAATCTAGAATGACCTTCTTATGACCCCTCGTGGTGCCTTAATAACCCCCATCCAGGCCCGAGTGAGGAGAGACAGAACTGATGGAAATTTGATATCTCATGCTCGGTTGCCCTGTAAATCACTCGCACACATCATCTAGCTCTGACAACAATCCACATGTAAGTATAGTCTGCTTGCAAGCATGCAGACGCTTAACACAGACACATCATGTACATATGAACACACAAACACAGAGACACACAGTGACTGATGTCTAACTGTTTTTTTTACTGTGATCTAACAAAAAGTGGAAAGAAACAGGCAGATAATAACATGGCATGTTTATTTGCCCTTTGATTCATTTAAGTTATGCCATATGGTGGGAAGTGCCCTACAACACTGTGAATTGGACACGTTTTTAACAGAGATTACCACAACAGGAAATAAAACACTGACCTCTGTAATGTTCTGCCTTGCTCTAACCTTTGAGGTACACAGAACAGTAACAGTCTAAAAGAAACAACTCCTCTCCACTCCTGGATGGGAAAACTAAATCCCTACCACCATCCCTTTGGGTATGGTCAAATATAGAGCTAATACCTTCAAATCATATGGCCTTTTTTCATCCAGTAGCACTAGCACTGACTAGCACTAAAACCTCAGCAGGTAAAAAAAAGTGTCTCAAATCAGAAAACCTGAGAACCATAATTATAACATATTTTAAAGCAATAGTTTGTGGGAAAAGATTGGAAATAGGGGGAAAGAGCTAGCCTTCCTCTGTCCAAAGGTAATAAAATCCACCAACCCGCTCCTCTAAAGCTCACTGATTAACACATATATCAATTGTTTAATCGATATAATTATGTTATATATAATTGTATGATTTAATCTTGTTGTCACCATGAGGTTGCCAGGTACATTGTCATCATGGAGAGTCTCATGAAAACGTGTTACTGAGTTGCATTATGGGAAGTGTAGGATCCAGTGATTTTGGCGATTGACCCATACGAGGGACTAAACCTCAAGATATCGCAGCCTCAGCAGCTTTAATTTTGACTATTCTTTGTCTCTCACATTTTCCCCAAACTTCATATTAGTGGAAACTGGACTGGACTTCCCCTTTAAAAAAATCTCCCAAATGCCTGTTATTTGGTATAAGAAAAGCAGACAACTGATGCTGTTTTACATATGTACCATATGTTTTATCATTTTATTATGTTTTATGTATCTTATGTTCATGCCTGTGTGTATTCTGTATCATCTGGCTGCAACATACATTTTTGTTTGGGGACAATAAAGTAAAAATTTAAGAAAAATAGACCTAAAGTAATTTGTCTTTATATTTAAATAAGCTTCTGAGGTAGAAAAAAACCACAACATGTGCTACGTTCTGAGAAAACCACCATGTACAAAGTCCAAGTAGGTTTCCATCTGTTTTGTCATCATTCACTGTGGAGCTCTACGTGACTGTGGCATCACTGTGGGAGACGCTTTCTGTGTTGTTTTCTGGCTGCGGATTCTGTGGACAAATTGTCTTGATGCAAAAGAAATACATTTGTGAAACTGTTATGCTTCATGCCTTAGCTGAATTATGAGTGATCTGAAATGAAAAAACCTGCTGTGTGTAAGCCGGTCACTCATTGAATCTGTTATTCAACAAAAGATACCCTGATTACAGCACTTCACAAAGAGGCTGAACACACGGGAAACTGTCAACATGCGCTGAGGTCACACAGGAAGCTGCCATAATGTCAACACAGCACACTGTCATCAAAGGAAACATAGCAAGATGGAACCACTGGCCTTACACGTGCATCAGGAGCAGTGGGAGAACCCGTGGAAACAGCTGTCACACAGAGAAGTAGACACTTTACGCTGCTATTTAGACCTGAATGAAGGGCTGCCTGCTCTGTCCAACTTTATTCGGGAGCCCTTTGGTGACTCAGACACTGTATTGTCAGCGTTGTTGTAGTACAATTGAGGACGGTTTGAATATTTTATATCATTTAAAAAAATTCGGTTTTGATTTAGTTTGAAAAAGAAAGAACTAAATTAAAGCCACAGAGACTGGGATGTCCTGACTTTTTGTGGGTCAACCTCCAAAACGTCTCATAATATAACACGATTGATCGATATTTTTATCAGACCCCGCCTGCCTGGTGAGCACCCACATCTTTCAACCTCCAAACCCCAGTTAAGAATTTAGGCTTTGTGTACTACAAGTTTAGTCTCTAAAACCCATGCTGAGATAACCCTGATGATGTCATATCTATGTCATCAGGGTAATCTCGGCTTGGGTTTTACATCAGATTTTCTCTGATCTGTCCAAGATCCTCCAGAGCAACATAGGACATGCAACTGTTTTCAAAGGCTGAGTAATACTCCCCATGATGAGTAATCTAATACTCATGTGTTGAATCATTGGAGTGCCCCTTTAATGGACGAATGAGTAGTTGTTGTGACTGCCCTGGAGAGGCTCCACAGAGACTTTGTATCACTACTTGAGGTCTGTTGGTGAGAAAATTGAGACTCCAGCTGGGGATGTGTGCAGACCGAGATCAGCTAGTTTAATTCGTTCTTAGTGGGCCTTGTTATGCTTAAAGCTGAGCTATAGACCATCAAGAAGAACATGCACAAGGAAGTGAAAATGGGATGTGGTGAGTCTCATTGACGTTCCAAACTACATGTCCAGCCGATGGAAAAACAGTGTGCTAACCCTTCAAACTTTGTCTATACTTATTATTTCCTGAGGAAGATGCAGAACTAAAAGAAAATGCGCTACATGTAATATTCAAATGATTACTTTTACATGTATTGAGCATAAAAAACACGTAAAACAATCTGTAAAACCAATGACAAATGATGTAACTGCCTAGACAAGAGTCGAGAAACTAAACATGAAAGGCAACACGCCCGTCCATCCAGCTGCTCACTGCACAATACAATACATATACAATACAATCAGATGACTGGTATAAAAAAGAAAAATGTTGCCTTGTATGCAGACATTCAGCTGGAAGAGTTGAGCTGACATGATCGGGACAATCTAAAGTTGCATATCTGATGTAACTTGCATTATGCATTTGCATATTTTGCATACAAAGCTGTCTGATCAACAATATTTCTGTCTGTAAGTACTCATCTTTCATTTATTTCAAACCCGTGTAGACAAAAAGATGTTGCCCATTCTCCAGCACACAAAGAAGAAACTGACTTTAACCAAGACCTGCTGCGGCTCCTGCACAAAATTTCCAACACCAGCAACGCATTACACATCAGCTCAAAACAAGCAATTTGCAAAGAGAAAATGTTGCACATAGTAGATTGACAGCAACAAAAGGATGCTTTATTACTTCTGCAATTGTTGTGTTATTAGTAATGACTGTGCTGAAGTCGATATATCAACAATTGTGTCTTCTGTGCAACAAGATAGACAGTAAAGTCTTTCAAACCTGAATCTTATTACAACAGTTGTGTCATTTCTGTGCGTGTTTCCACCACGGCTATAGCAGACGTTGATTTGTCTTCTAAATGTGGAGACAATTAGCTGCTGGAACAGAAATCAAAATGCCAGAGCTAGTCATAATGTAGGTCTAAGGAAGACAGATTTCAACTACACAATGGTGTTTTGACAGGGAGCTGAGAGAAAGAAAATAGCAGAAGGCATTGAATTATAAGACAGAGCTTGCTTTCTCCTTATCTTCCCCGTTCTCTCTCTCTGTGTCTGCCCCCATTTCCCCACATCTGTAGAACAGATTACTCTAGTGGCGGATGGGTGAGATTAACCCCTAATAAGACTGCATTAACACCTCGCTGCTCTACTGCATCTGACTGTCTCTGGTATGACAGATTAGCTGCTGAAAGCCTTGTTGTACACGGTAAAGCAACAACACACACCTTTCACAGGTCACAGAGCAGGGGAAAGATAACCTTTGAATATTAGCTCCGTTTTCACATCTTGGGTTTTTTTTCTTGGCACTGGAGTCTCTCTTGTGGACGCCACACATCCACATTGTTACGTACCCTCCTCCTTACATCTCCCTTCTATCTGAGGCCCTGAGGGTTACACACACACAATCCCTGGAAGAGTTAAGCTTTTGCCCTCTGCTGGGTCACATCGACTTCCCCCGTGTGAGAGCAGGAACATTATGTATTACAAATTCATGGTGAATTGTCTTTCAATGCAATGATCCATGATAGAAATAGATCCACACAGGCTGAGGGCCACAGGCAACATGGAAGAACACACACACTTACGAAATAACTACATGACAAGAAGCATGGAAAAAGGCACAAACACAAATACAAACACAGGTTTATGCAGAAATAAGCACGCAAAATTCCTGCACGAGGAGTCACACATACACATTTAGGCTACCATGCGCGTCTCTTGGGTTACAAAGATACACAATTCATGACATTCATTTTCTCACATGCAAAGAAACACACGCAGTCTTAAGTCTTGTAAAATGGCTTTTATGGATGCCACCTGTCCATATGGGATCTGATAAACACACGAGGGCTGTCCTGTTTAGTTGAATTAAGTCTCTGTAGCTGTTAACATCCTGGCCTTTCACCTTTCCTTTAACTTCCTGCACAGCCCCTCCTTTCCTCTCCACCACCCCATCCAACACACACACACACACACGCACACTGGCCTTGTCTCTGCCAGTGGTGGAAGTTATCCATCACATTTTTCATTCCCTCTCCATGGAGCCCCTCAAAATCACCTCATCTCTCCACATCACATCTGCCAAAACATTTCTCTCACGCTTGCAGCACCGACGGTTTTCAAAAGTTCCCCTTGAAAAAACTTCGACTTTACTGTATTGGCACGATGTGGAGTTTTAAGGTCGGGCCGTCGACCCAAACGACACTTCAGTCTTGTTTGCAACACTTTCTAACTGAAAATAGTGCATTGGTAGATTTGGTAGAAGGGTTAGTCAAGTTATTTTGTGATTAAGTATCGCACGATTGCAACTAATGATTATTTTTATTATTGATTGATCTTCTGATTACTGTTTTAAATGATCATTTAGTCTATGAAATATCAAACAATAGTAAATAAATCTCCTTACCCAAGGTAACATCTTTAAACCACAAAGATATTCAGTGTATGATAATACATAAAAACCAAGTTTAACACTTTTGCTTGAAGAATTACTCAAACATGTGAAGGGAGAAACAGCTGGAAGCAGTATGTCACGAATCAGAGCACATTTATGTTCAATTTTTCAACAGGAACTAAAAAAATACAAAAAAAAAAATAAATAGGTAGATTGTTGATCCAACAAGAGCAGCTGAACCATAACATCTTTATTGGAAAAACATCCTTTGGTGAACCCCAAAGTTTCACAAAACAGTCTGACAAACACTGGATTCAAGGCCAACATTAAAGGACACCAAAACATTTGAAGCCTCACAAAAACATTTTTTTTGAAAACCTAAAGTGAACCGAAACTGTGGTTCTGAATTGTATACAGATTGCAACATGCTATCTGGATTGAATCTCTGGACTGGATATAGATGTAAAACAAAACACACACACTAATGCTGAAGGCCAAGCATGCAGAGTTCACTGGAAACAGGTACAGTAAGTGATGTTGACCATGACATGGAGAAAGCATGGTGGAGAGAAATGCTCCACTTCCTGTTTGTGTCCTTGCTGCCAACTTTGCCTCTCTGCCAAATCATTTGCAATAAATGCTCCTGCCAGAAGCGCAAGCTAAAAAACCTAAATGCTCTAATGTGCATGCAGCACAAATAGCATAAGTGAGACTGACACAAACGGAAACTATGTCTGCCATTTCTTTATTAACAACTGAAGTCAAAATATTAAATTCTTACTTATTGGTTTTTGGAGAATACAAATACTCCTACATAAGAACAGTAAAGTAGATTAGTAGAAAAGTAAATACTGCTAAAACAGTAAGGTAAAGGAGTCTAAAACACATTTCTTCTCAATTCATCAAGACTGGATCATTAATGTGTTTCTGACATGTAGCTCTTCAAAGTTTCCTGCAGCTTCTGTACAGCATCCTCGTTCTCTTCTATGGCCTTAGAGCAGATACGCTGCAAGTTGCTGTGCAGATCATCCGGGCCCTTCTGTTGTACAGGAACCACAGGGTTATATTACACATCAATGTATTGCATATAATATTAAAATACTAAATAAATACAGGTACAGATATAACATGAATAATGCTGCTATCAGGACAGACATTTAATGTGTTTAGATTAAGATGTATTATAACCATAGCGAAATAATTGAGATGTTCTTGTATCAGTCGTGATTGTGAAAAAAAGAAGCTAGATCTACTTAATTTAGTTGGTTTACTTGCTAGAACAAATGTATACTTTGCGTTTAGAGAAGTCTGTAGATGCCTTCACCCTGTAGGTTTAAGTAAATGTTTTTCTTTCTTTTTGGAAGTATGCCTGAGATACAGCTGCTTCTGTACAGTACAAGGGGCAGATGAAGAAGGTTACCTCTGTAAGTGACAAGTGGTTAGCAGCTGTGGTAAACACGGACGCAAGGTTGTTGGCTACTGTTCGCCTCTCCTCGTTGGTCTCCTGCAGCACCAGGTGGTACCTGAAAGAGACGAGATGAGATGAGATGAAACAAACAAACAAAAAAATCATAATTTAGCCTGACTAGAGATGTTAAAGTTCACACATCAAGCCCCATTGATGGCAAAGCCATCTAGTTGAAACAGTATTTCCAGGGTTTTTTGACATTTTGTAGTGACCACGGGCTCCAGCAGATTGCAGTAATCCGTAAATATTGCTGACAAATATAAAATAATCACTCACTGTTGCTGCGCTGCCTTCAGTTGTTGCACAGCCTCGTCGTAACCATAATTAACGTTCTTCTCAAGAAGCTTTTGATGGTTCTCCACTGACTCGATCTCTTGTGCCCACTCCTGTTCCTCTTGGGCCAGCTCCTATACAGACGCAAACACGCAGGAAACTATTGTCAGTACATGTATGATGCATTTTATGTACGTCACATGTTCAGATGTTAACTTACTCCTGTTTTTCAGCTCAGACGGCAAATTGCTCAGTGCTGAACTGACACCAAAACAAACGGCAACTTTGTTTAGGTGTGCTCCGTGTATGCCACTGAAGTCATATGGCATTTCTACCAACATAAAGCAGACTCATCTAAATGGACTGTACCTGCATGTCAGCATCCAACTGTTCATCCAGCTTGCGAATCTGCTCTCTCAGCAGCTTCAGGTCATTGGCCTTGTCCAAGATGTTACAATTCACCTTGCACACACACACACACACACACACAGACATTATAAATGCCGCACTACAACCACGTCTGGCCGTTGCTGTGTTTTCTAATTTTTCTGGACACAAATTGCATTTTATTGAAACAAAACCTAACCACTTTCAAACAATATATGTTCTCGAGTATTTATGATCTCAAACTGTAAAGGATATTGGTCAACTCCAACTTTGTAACAAATATGATTTAACCCTTGTGCTACCCTGTAGAGAAGACACTTGGTCAAGACAATGGGCCACTGGGTCAATATGACCCAGCAAGGTAGCACAAGGGTAAAAAAAAAAAGAAAAAGAGATACATTTTAGTAATTTTGTGTGTCAGTATGGGAAAAAGGTAACAGTGCAAAACAAAATAAAAAATGTACCTGTTCACGAGACTCCTCAAGGCTGAGTTTCATGTTTGCTAATCGACTGTTCTCCTCCCCCACATCACAGACCATCTTTCTCAGGAGCGTCTACAACACGCAGCACAGATCAGTTACTCATCACACACACGATAAAAGAATCTAATCTCCAACAGCCTACATTGTAGTAAACATTTACACGTAACATAAAAAGATACAAATGTGTGTACTAAAATAACCTAAGCCTATGCATTTGGGATAGTAAGCTGTTCTTGTTTAAACTGAAATTAATTAAGATATAATTAAATATAAAAGTCCCCTTTCATGCCAGGTCAAATGGCTGTGTAAACAGAATCATCAGTTGGAAGTACATGTATGTGCATCTTATTCTGAACCAAGCTGCCGGGTCCAGATTCAAACGTCTTGATCTCAAAATCGTGACCACAGGCGTTCTCTGCAGTAGATGGCATCAGCTTCAGTTTACGTGCCAGCTTGTGGTACTCTGCTAGCTTCAACTCCACCTGGGGTTGAGGGAATTAACAGGAAGAGAGAGACACACAGCGGCAAGAAAACAAGTCAAATCAAAAAGGTCAGAATGTGTGCCACTGAATGAAAAACATTACAAAAACATACAAAAAAGACAATATATCATAGTTTTATCCCAACTATTAAGAAGAAGCTGAGAATAAAGTTGTGATTTATGTCACATACACCATCATAACTAACTGCTCCTCTTTGCATACGTCCTAGATGGACACACCGTACCTTATCTTTCACTTTGGCCAGAGCGATCTCTTCATTCCACTTCTGCTGTTCTGCATCTTCAAGAAGCTTCTGGAGACTGAGGTTGGTCTGCTGAAGGTCCCTCTTCTCTCTATTGATCCTCTCTACATCGGCTGGAGTAAACTTTTGGTTCTGCAGGAGCAATTGCAGTTCATCTCGCTCGTGTTTCAGGGACTCCAGATGACTGGCTGCAGAAGGACAGAGGAGAAAACATGACGGATATGAAATCTCATCCATTCCTTAATTCTGACTGGAAAGAGACTTTCAAAAAGGTATTGTAGACCCACACATCACCTGTGTAACCATGTGCTAATTTAACCTGAATACTGTTCAGTTATAAATAATACGAAAAAGCTATGTTGATGAGTGGGGGCTTTTTGTTGCACTGAATGATTACTGGCTGAAAGTAAAGATACTAAATATTTGCACTGTGCACTGTTAGCCGTTTCAAAAACACTAAAGTGTGGTCTCTGGTGACTTATTAAGTAAAAACAGGAATGTTAAATGTTTTTAAACAGGGACGGACTGAGAAAGGCTCTCAGCCAAGACACAAGTCCAGTTAACCCATAACTAGAACCCTTATTATGTTGGTGCTGAGCGTGCACAGGCCCATAAAGAACTTGGACATTTGTATGTCCAGTTAGTTAGGGCAAAATAATTAGCAGTCTTTCGTGGTGACTGAATCTTCAGATCCAGACATCCAGTGCATCCTGCCGAAGAAGTGGCTGACTGACGAGGTTACATTGAACATTTTATCGCCCACATTACTAATTTACCACTAGTCTCCAGCTCATCATTCAGTTCTGAAGATTTCTTCTCCAGGTTGCGGTTAAAGGACTCCACACTACTTCGATAACTCTGGAGATTCTTGAGGTCTGCCTGCAGCATCACCTTTTCCATCTTCTTTGTCATTAGACGATCCTGTCCAGGAGAAAGAGACAGAAAATGATTTATTTTTGCTCTCTCACACACGCTCACAAACCATTTATCTTTGTATTTCTACAGGAACTTTGCTTGAATGGACCCAAGCTATTACACATAATGATAAACAATAACAAATAATAATAAACTATGAAAGTAATGTAAATCACTAACTGTGTTAAAAAGTGTTAACAGGCTTTGCTACATCAAATAGCTTCAGACAACAGGCACAGCAAACAACGGCTTTTAGATAAATTCGCTGTTGAAGCCCTAGTGCACAGCCCAAAGGCTGAACATATTTCATACGACTTAAAAATCTTTGCACCTTCAATGGTCATAAATATCGTAATTTTCTTTCCTTTTGTGAAGTATTTCTTTGTTTGACGATGCTCAGGTTTTCACCCCTTACACTTAAATCTTTACAAAAGGGGATGTGTCAATATAAAAGTCTACTCACCGTCTGGCTCTCCCTCTCTAGTTGTTCAACCTCATCAGTAAGTATTCTGTACTTTTCCTCCATTGCAGCCAGCTGGGATTCGTCAATGTTGTAAAGGTCGTCTGTGAATACAAACATGCACACTTCTTGTTGATTTGTCAATATCAATATGTTGATGGAAATTAACATTATGCACAAACCTAACATTATGCACAAACTACTTTCATAGAGAGATGTTGTGTTTACTTAGTTTATTGACAAATTTTTTATCCTCATCTTCAAATGTGTCTTCGCCCTGCATGAACCTGGCGTATGTCTCAGCTGTAAAGTCCAAGAAGAGCTGCACAGTAACAAAGTGTAAGAAAAGATGGGGAAAATAATTAAAAGATTTAAATGTATAAAGTTCAATTCTGTTGAGGATGGTGACTCTGGTCAAAAATACAGAGAAAACACTAGAAGGGCTTTGTAATATACTGCATCAGTAAGAAAACACAAACTGTTAATAAATATCACAGCACAGGAAGCAACAGATGTACAGTACATCATCTTCACATGTCTCGACACATGCTTTAGCAGTGGGGTGTTTATGCCTGACGATGCTGGTTAAAGAAGTCAGAGTACCTTGTTATACTCAGCCCCTTCTTCAATATTGTTACTGTCTTCACAGAAGTCACTGAACAGCAGTTCCTGCTTACTCAAACTCCAGCTGATCTAAAACACAGAATGAGCACAAACATTGGTTTCTCATTTCATTAAAGAAGATTTTTAATTTTTTGCTGTGTTTCTGTTGAATTCTGTGGAAATGAACCTGATTTGAGATTATCACGCTTCCTTTTAAAAAGTGTTGTTTGCTTCTCACCTTGATGTTATCAATTAACCACATGAGAGCACCAAGGGCCTGAGGCCAGGTGTGGGGAGCTCCAACAGAATACATTGAAGACTTGGAGAGAACAAATGGATACCTTAAACCAGAAACAGGGTGATAAAAACACAGTCAGAAATGTTTCCTAAAACTATAGAAAAGGGGCCAACATGAAGGTTCACAAAAAATGGTAATGTACAGACTTTTTGTATTATGATTTAGTTACATGCTGCAGAATTATTCTTTAAGATTCCCTTTCCATCGTTCTTTGTATTTTTCTTTATGTGAATGTTTCGTACAGCTCCTAATCTATACCCATCCTTAAACTTCTGTGGTAGTATATTGCCTTTTGAATATACACAGCTAGGCCCCCAATGATGCTTTCTATGATCAAAACATGCACTTGAGAATGTATGGATATTAAAATAAACACAGACATACTAATATAGACAGTACTTATTAATACTAAAAGCTAGCATTTTACCTCATTGATTTTAGCATAAATGGAATCTCTTCCTCAACTTTTGATTTTGACATCTCAAAGGTTGGGTCCAGCAAGCCGTAGATGAACTCAAAAATCTTCACAAAGTCCTTGGTAGAGGGAGACTGGAGGGTCTTGGCTGACAAAGTACCTGGATAACCCTGTTCTGTCAAGAACTAGAAAGATATAAGAGTGGAAATGTAGGTTTAAAATGTTCCACACTCAGATATCAGCAGCAAGAAAGTACTAATATATATATACATACACATACATACATACATACATAAATATATACACACACACACCTAATATCAGTCTTTTGTTATTATGCTGATACAGTTGTGAGACTGAAGCTTTGCGAAAAAGCACAACCAGGTAAAATTTATAACTGTAAGCCCTTCCGACCTTTGGTCCTGTTTACACCTATATATATATATTTTTTTTTATTAATTTGTGTGTGTGTGTATATATATATATATATATATATATATATACACACACACACACACACACAATATATATATATATATATATATATATATATATACACACACACACACACACACACACACACAAACTGCAGATTAATGTACAAAAACACAACTTTACTCACTGATTTTGGTGAAACTGGTTCATATTTTAAGGAGAAAATATTTTCTATTGCTCTGACTTTTTGGATTTAACCACTATGTGGCACTAAAGTCAAAGATTTTCATATCCCACACAGTGGGTTTAATGTATTTAACAGAAAGGGGGTCGCAATATTAAAACAGACCAACCTTTCTGTGTGTATATACATTACACAGACAGAGAAATAAAGTGTTTTTACCTCATGCAGCTGTCTAATACATTGCTGAACATAGGACTTATCATGCAGAGGTCTGGCGTCTTTGATCTTCTCAGTTCCTCCGAACCCTGACATTAAGCTGTTGCGAGGCATGCTGGCTCCACTAGTCCTGCAGTCAAAATATTGACAAGAAAAAATATCAGTTCCATTTAATTCAATTTCTAAATACAGTAACTGCAGTGTGGAAATGTATAAATACAAAAGCAAAGAACACACTAGATTTGTAATATACTATCAATCTGACTGATTTGAATTTGATTAGAATAATCCAATCAGTTCTAATTTTTCTTATTTCACTTTTTCCTAATCTGTTTAAATCAAGTAACAAATATTTACGTACAGAAATGTTCTTCTATACTGCTTAAGGTAGAGACTATAAATTTTAATTATTTTATTCATTACTTCTAACAAACTGTTAGACTATATGTTCTCAGTATTTTATAGTTTTACACAAAAGAACACTAATGCAATTTTGTACACTAATAAAATTGTAAAATCTTAACCTACCGGCCACCAAAGAAGCTGGTCCGCTTCTCAGAGGTCACAGACTGCGGTTTGGATATGCTGAGCTTTCCAAATGAAGGCTGTTTACTGTAATGAAACAAAACTGTGAATAAGTGGATGTGTTCAGCTTGCTGACTCACATTTGAACAAGCTGCCACTATTCCAGTTTTCATCTTTCTTCACCGGGTCATCACGTGTTAGTTCTACATATCAACCCATGACAAACAAGTCTAAACTGTGAAACCCCAAATTAATTAAACAGTGCCCTAATGTTTGTGTTCCAGTTTGTCATTACACATACAGGAAAAAGCATGAAACTATACCCCACATCTTACTCTCCAGTGTAGTAAAAACTAATATCTCCACGTCATATTTTGGATATAACCCCATATTAGAAGCAGCAGTGTATAATTGCTGTGTAGGCTTGGTTGATATTAGGTTATATCAGCCACAAATTTACTTCGTCTGTTTAAAGTAAATTCACAGATTTGCTTCTGAACACATTGAATTGTGGCGTTAGACCACTAAACAGTTTTCACTGGGATTTTTTGGGTGGGCCTGAAACTATGGCTCGATGACACACTGGAGCCAGACTGAGCATGATGACCCCCTCCCCTAACACTGAACGAGAGACTAGATACATCTCAAGTCTCATTTGATATTTCCTTGCTCAAACTGGAAGTAGTTCTGTTCCGCCATCTTGAAGGTAGTCTCACAGCTCTTATTTGTGTTCCAAGGAGCCATAAGTGAGAATACAGCCCTCACTGAAGTGTTTTACGCTGCAACTGATTAAACTGATATGATACATCACAACATCTCACTAGAGTTTCATACTGGAGTGAAGAGAGATAACAGATTCAACTCAAGTGTATCACTCCCACGTTTGATATTTTATTTGCATTTAATAATTTTAATCTGTGTTGGTCTAAACAACAAAATAATCGTAAACAACTTTTTTGTGATCTTTTATTTCCCCCATTAACTTTTATTATAGATACAATTAAAGTCAGCAGGAAACACTTTTTACATAATTTAACTGACAGCTGATCCAGCTGTGATCAGCTGCTGCCAACATTAGAAACATCTCCCTTCAAGAGAGAAAAGGATATCTGATTTCTCTAGAAATATATTTCCTCGTTGGTTCTCTCCTGGCATGGTTTCCTTGAGTCTTTACATGCATCCCCGATAAGGAAAAGACTCAAGCGAGACTTTACGAGACTTGAGATGTACCCTCTGTCTCCGAGTAGCGGCTCTCAGTCGTTCTTCGGCTCAGTGTACAGTAAAGTGACGTACCAGAGCCTTTAGCGGAAACGCCCTCCAGTGGTTCAGAACAGAGATTACTGCTGATTTTTTTTCTCGATTTGAAACCTAATTTTATACAAAATAAAATAATATTATTCAAATTTGGCTGGGTGGTTAACGACACATTTTTCTGTGGTGTGACAAACTTGGAACACAAATGTATTATTGCTTCACACAGACTTTAATAAAAGAGTGTGCTCAGTAATTATTACGTGGTATTATACTCGCACACGGAATAAGTCCACTATTTAAACAGTTTTGACAAGTTTATTGCCTGACTCAACCCACCTCAGGGGTGTTGTATACACCATGCTCATTCTGTTGCTGTCTTGCACTCGCATAGGCATCTCCGACAGTCTGCCTGTTGCTCGACTCATCCTTCCCCTGGACACAAGTTATAATTACAAAAAAGAAACACGTCTTTTATTAACGTTATTCACAAAGTACCCCCGTAATATATGGGTCTGCATATTAGTGCAACCATGTTCGCTAACGTTACATTTTGAAATGAATGTCAGTTGATAACGTTAACGGAGTCGGTCTAGATCCCAGTGTATGTTGTGTAGTAGCTTATCTACCTAGCTCACTAGCGATGTAGCTAACATTAGCTACAAACCCAGTGACAGAACTAGAACTAGACAGAAAACGCCGAATTAGTCGTATACTATCTAAATCGTTGTTAGGACGTAAGGTGTACGTAAAGTAACCATTACGTTTGGCAAACTCATTTAAATTAACGGTAGCTTGCGTTAGCTGACTATGGCTAACTTTAATGTTAAGCCACAAAAAGAGCGACTGACAGAATATCTTCGCTAAGTTACCGAGACCCTTACATTTTGTCAGAATGTTGTTTTCTGGTTGTTTTCAGTTATACAACATAACTTTAGGTGGTTTCTTAGCGAGTTTAAGAAATAACTTACCGCTCCATTACTCGTAGGTGTAGTGAGCTAATGTTTACAAAATAAATCGAAATTCAAAACGTTAGGTTCAACCCGCCAAATCAGTCCACAGTGACGTCATCGCAGTACGGAGAAAGATTTGGTCCAAGAATATTTCGTAACGCGCTCTACAAATCTACATATTGGAAAACATCGACTACGGTCGCATGACGATTTGACGACAGATACTTTTTTTTAAAAAGCCAATAAACTAACATCTAGGGTTCCGAGAAAAATTAAGATCTAAATCGTTGTCTGACGATAGCCGATTGGTTACTAGATAGCATTTTCGCTTAAGCGTTCCGCCTCTTTTGCACTCCACACGGACTGCTTACCTGCATGGAACCAAAGCCCGCTCAACTACTCGGGACTACAAATGGAAACCAGAACGCTTCCGATATCAACATTTTGTACCTTGCCTACATATTCTGAATTCATATGCAGCTATTTGTTTAAAGATATTACAAATAATACGTGTCCAAAGCGTTCTCATTATAATAGAAAAACTGAAGGAAGAGCAGTCCAAGATTGTACTACATGCTAATTATTACTGTAATAACCATGAATGTGTCACAGATTTGGCACCAGTGACCATACTGTTGTTGTGCTAATAACAGTGGTTATAAAAATGTCGAATAAAATAACATAAGCAGTTACTTAAGTAAGGTCTTCCAAAGCGTGTAGCCAAATTCTCAGAAGAGCATGTTGCAAAAAAAAAAGTTATGAACGTATAATCAGATACTATAGACAAACCATACAATATGACAAAACTTCTAGTTTTAAAATCTATGTACAGAAATACAAAAGAAAAAAGCATCACTTTGTAAGCTCTCTCCCTCATGTGCAAATGATTAACCCTATAAGTCCTTCCAGGCCTGTCTGTGATTTAGCAGTATCCAGGTCCTGTGCTTTTCTTCATTTGCAATATGAAAAGATCAGATTAACACCTTGAGCAGACAAGTGACAAAGAGAAGTAGAAAATTTATTGCAGTATTTGTTCCACCGAAAGGGTATGAATCCCCTTTCCTCTTATTACTAGGGTGACCTAATACAACAAAATCTACATTTACAAAATATCCTCCTGCAATAGGCCACATATACTGCATGCGTAATTCGAAATAGAATAAATTATATTCAAAGGACTCTGCCATTGTACAGCATGGACAAATAAAAGTGAACAAAAATAAAACTTCTTATTTTTTTTCTTTTTTCTTCTTTTTCCTTAAAATATCTAAAAGCTAAAAGGAAAAACCATCAGGGTGCTATTAGTATAATAAACTCCAAAACCACTTTAATAAGAACATCAAAAAGACTATTTTCCAACATTCACTTAAGGTTTTATTCTTTTTTTACAGCTTTTTTTGTCTTCAGAGATATAAACATTTTAGTTTTTTGTCGTGTTAAACTATGATACAGTGGGAGTAAAAATGAGCGACTAGAATCTGCTGCACAACAGCGAAGGAGCTCCCACAACAATGTTGACAAAACATTTCCCTCCAGGTCTCTTTTCTGATAGCCTTTTTAAGGGATAATTTGGGTGAATTATTCCTTTAATGCCTTCTGGAATCTATCCTCTGCACTTGTACACAAACAAAACATGAGCAGTCCCTCTAATATAATAAGTTTTATGTTTTGTGTAATTTTCATTTTTGCAAGAATAACTCATGTAAAAGTATGTAGTGTCAAATATTCTTGCTCTCTTGTGTTTTCTTACAAAAATGAGGAAGGAGAGGAGGAGGGTAGGAATCCAGTGAAGTTTGGCTGTGTCGTTGGAGGTGGCAGGTTGAGGAGGAGGAGTAGGAGCAGGGAAGAGGAGGATTTTGATAAAGTAGAAATGGAGCAGGGGGACCCAAAAAAAAAAAAAAGAAAAAGAAAGAAAAAAACACCACACGGGAGCCATTAGCTAGCTCCTCCTTCCCGCGCTGCATACAGTGAGCGTAAAGTCTGTACTACTTTGTTGCTCAGTTTGTGGTTGCTGGTCAAGGCAATCTTCTTGTAAATGATGTCCGACTCCTTAATAGTGTCCACCCAAGGCACCTGTTTGCGGCCATCGCGTTTCTTGGCCTCCGCCCAGGGCCCCGAGTACGAGCCGGCCATCCAGTGGATGCTGTATCCATTGGAGATCTTCTGGATGACTCGAGCTATTTGCGGCCGGTCCTTGTATTTGGGGCAGCAGAGGGCAATCACATCCATCGCATCCACTGTCTCACTCATACGGCCGGGGTCCGAGGAGTCGCCTGCTCGCCTTGACCTTCGAGAGGACTGCAGAGAAGACAGAAGAAAAAAGGTTGCACTATTTTCTGCCACATTTAATTAAAAAATATATATATTTTAAAAAATAGTGACAGTATCTCTTCTCTATCTCACCCCTGGGGTCCTTTCGTCCCCATCACTATCGTCGTCATCTGTCTCTGGTCCTGCCTGATTGCGCGGACTGGGTCCTGACAAGGGGCCAGAGCCTCCTAGTAGGGCATTTATGGCTTTGTTTCTGATGTTAGCGCTGGCAGACGCTTCTCCCTCCTCATCCTCCTCATCTGGGTCCAGATGTTCCATTAGAACCTTGAACTGTGGAGTGAAAAGACAAGAAACTAACTTTGAGACACAAGTTTCACACGCCACAGCAGTTAAACATCGATCTCTATGAACCTTCTTGTGATACAACTTCATTACTTACATCTAGGTACTGTCTGACTATCCGCCTCTTGACATCGTTTGTCAGTGTGGCGTGAGCCATGTTATTGGAGATGAAGTCGAGGGTTTGTCGTGGGTGGAAGTGAATGTTGTTTTTTCTGTTCACTGCCTTATCGTACACCTTGGCTGACTCTGTTGGAGAGTACTTCTGAATTTTACTGGAAGACAAAAAAATGTTTTAAGTTACAGAAGTCATGGCATTGCCAACGTGGTTGACGGTCTGAATTAGATTAAAATAATCCACCATGAAAAATGTTGATGTATTCGTTTAGATAAAGGCTGTATAGAAATAACAGTTAAATAGAACTTACCTGTCAGAGAATCCATATTGGTTCTTCAGATGTTGTTTGAGCACCAGTAGCAACAGGATGCCCTGAACAGCATTAGCAAAGTCCAAGAGACCTGTGGGATTGTCTGGCAGGAGCCTCATCACTTTGTCTACATCCTCCAAATCCAAATCATCCAGATCAGACTCTGACTCTGAGCTGTCTGCAACAGGTTTTCTGGTCTTTTTAGGCCGCCGTACCACATCGTCATCGCTGTTGCTGTTTTCAACCTCATGACTCAAGGGAGAATCACAGTTCATCTTTCCCTCGTCTTCCTCCCCATCTGACGTGTTCTTCCACTCCTTCTTTACCTTCTTCTCCTTACGCCTCGGCTCCTTTAGCAGAAGCTGGAGAGAAGAAATGGACAAGAACATGTATAAAAATGAATATAAATACTTATTGTATAAAGAAATGTCTGGTGTGGAGGAGACATATACACCTAATTAACATTTTACGTGCAAGCTACTTAAAAAAAAATGCCGTCTACCTCTTTGAAGGTTTGCAACAAGTTGCTGCCAGAAACAGACAGGGTTATGTCTATGTGGTGCATGATGAAGAGCGGCTCCTCCTGGCTCTGGTATGGGAAACATGCGAGGTTGTCTGCTATAAAAAGCAGCATGTTGACTTCAGTCTTCTGCAGAAACAAAGAAAAAAGAGGAAAGTCAGCGTCTGGTACAAACTCACATTGCAGTGTTTTCTTTTTGCAGTGTTTGCTTTTCTATTCATACATACAAAATAACCTAGTCTTGTCAAATTTGCAAGACTAATAATGGTGTGTTTGTCATCTCTTTATAAACAGTACTGCTTTAAAATCTGTGGTGTTCCTATCAAACTGTTTTAATTACACTTTTTGCTAAGACGCACTGCTGGCAAATGTGTAAAAAACACAAAGTAGATTTGGCAAGCAGTTATTAAGGGAATACCACTTTACACTGAACGGGCCATGGCGTGTTAGGATGAGTTCAGGTTTACTCACAGCACTGTCATCGAAGAGGTTCAACAGTGAGATGAGGAAAGCCCTCCGGTGCTGCCGGTTCCCCCGGATCATAGTGAAGAGGTGGGAGCAGAGTGCCGAGTGGGTCTCATCCTGTCTGAAACCTCTTATGATGGTCTTACGAGACGATTCGATGGACTGCTGCAAATTGTACGACATCTTCATGCCAGCAACAGCCTTCATCTGTGAAAGAATATATCGAAAGAGAGGTGTTACAAACATAGCATATCAGACAACTGCTGCGACAGCTGCTGCCATGGAATTGTGCAAGTATTTCTCCACAACTACAAAATATCCATCTACAAAAAGAATTGTATGTAGAATCTGGCTGTGATGCATTTAACATGTGTAATCCTGGTGATGGTCTACTGGAATACTATTCTACCACAAATCAATGCATGCAGTAAAGCAGCTATGGAACATGAATTAAGTGATTGGCAGCAGTTTTTGCCTTCATCATATGATAATGGCATACGGATGGATACGCTCTCAGATTTCAGTTACTTTAAAATATCTTTAAATTGCAATTTTTTAATTAGGGTAATCTTGGACATTTTAATCACAGGTGCTAAGATGTTGCTGGATGACTGAGTGATCGTCTCTTGATCAGTCTGTGCTGAAGGTTATTAGAGGAGCTCTGCTGGCATAACCAGCTTAAGTCATTGAGTAACAAGACGAGCCTTAATTTTGAAACTGAACACCGACTCACATGGATGAATCCTGTGTACTTCTTGTCAATTTCCACCAGCTGCTGGTCGGATTTGTTCCTCATGCTGGGCTCTGGGTCTGTTCCCATTGCAATGAGGTAGGGTACACACTGCACAGACGGGACAAAAAAAAAAAGTTACATTCACATGCATACGTTTGTAGTGCTTTGGATCAAACAAAGAGAAGATTAAATGGAATTAAATGAGTTCATAGCACATGAAATATTGGAGCTTTGGTTATGTTTAGGCTTTTAGATTTTTACACAGAAAACATTTACAGATAGAAAATTGCTGGTAATGAAGTCCACAGCTCACCTGCACAGGATGGATGAGACCCTGGTTGAGTGTGAGAGCTATGACGTTGAGCGCAAAGTGCCGTACACTGGACTGGGTATGGAAGAACGCCTCCAGCACCTGCTTTAGATAAAGCTGCATAATGGAGCTGCTCATCCCTGAAGAGATGTCTCCCATCTCCTTCAGATCCTCCTGTTTGGACAGTTTCTTCCCTGCAAGCACACAAAATATAATTCAGTTTCAACATATATATTTTTGGAGCTGCCGTAACATAATAATGTATTTTTGCCGCACCAACTTTTACAAGCAAAATGTTCAGACAAACAATTTATTATTCACAGAACATTGTTGAAGGTACCACCAAAGCTGTAAGCTGTTAAACTACAGCAACGAAACCACAGCTTTACTTACATTCTCTGTCTGCTTCCTGCATCCGCGTGTCCTCCTCCTGAAGGTACGTCTGGAGGTTTTTGAGGATCTGGATTTTGAGGTTGATGGAGGAGGAGCTGTCAGCCAGGATGCCATTGTACAAGGACTTCACCTCTGGCATAAACATCTGGCTGGGATGCATGATCACAAGGAAGCCTGACGGAAGGAGAATAACAAACAGACATGTAAGGACAAGCACACAATACCGTCTCCATCTACACCATCTCCACCTGCTGGGCAAGAAAATCTTCTAGCACATCCGTGGTCTTACTATTGCTGTCCTGCAAGTTGTTAACATGACGCTGAAGGTCAGTGACTCAGCAACCCAGCATCCGTGTCAGTCTTTTAAAACACTTGAACGTTTTTGCACACAACACATGTGGTAACCTTTACATTTGTCAAACCTATTTAAAATTCCAAAATGGTGTTCTTGCCTAAGCCGATGATGGCTTTGGTCTTGACCTCCTCGTCCTCATGTTTGGTGAAGTATATCAGCAGCTCGAGAACTTTCTCCTTGATAACAACCTGTACACAACATAAGCAGACACACAGTTGTGAGACGGTGTTATCATTTGTTTTATCAGCAGTAAAGGTGGTCGAACAATGGTTTTGGTATTAACTTGCAGTAACATTTTCTCTATCAGTTTTCCAAGAACTTTAAAACTTCTGAAGTTGCAATCCATAGCTTTCCACAGGGTTAATTTCAGATTTTCAATATTATAAAACATGAACTGCAATCCTGCCTTGTTGGTGCCCTTGAACTCCTCCAGATCAAAGTCAAAGTGCCGGGCCAGAGCACCCACAGTGAAGAGCGATCGCAGCAGGAAAGGCTTGTTTGCTACCAACGTCGTGCTGTTAGGATCTTCGTGATGCTGAATCTTCAGCTTGTTAAGTGCACCTGGAAAAAAAGAGAAAGAATTTTTATGTTATTTTTAAAAAGACTTTTAAGACATTTTTTTATTGGTGTGTCCTATTTTTTTTTCTTTTGTGGTTTTCATGTTTTTTCTAAAAGGGATATCAGGATATACTACATTTATGGACCTGTTTTGAAAGTTGAGATACAAGTTATATTTCCTTGTCTGGTGGTGAAGGTGCAGACTTCTGTTATCCTTGCAAAAGCAATGCATATAGGATCAAAGTTGCTAACTGTATATCTCACCATAGAATCTGTTGAAGCAAGCCCAGACAAACTTGTAGTTGTGCGTGACTTTGTTGACAACAGCTCCAAGACAGCTCACACAGTGCTGGACCACCTAGAGAAGAGAAGAAAGACCATCATGTCATCTCTGTAACAACACTGATTATACTTTACATTACACAGAGCAAACCTGGTTCTATTGTGGTGCACACTATGTACATTTCCAAAAAGTCACTGCTACACACCGTCATGCCATATTTGATGATGAGCTTCATGAGGTCTTCTTCGATGGTGGCAAGGAAGGTTTCACTGGGGTGCTCCATCAGAGGTACAACAAGCTCCAAGATCTTTGCCACATTACAGATGACCATGAAGTCATTGGCAGTCTGCAGGGGAAACAATATAACAGTAATTATCGGGGAAGCTTTAATACATCACACGCTAACAACAATGACTAGATTGATGGTCCTTTAATTCACTGATTTAGAAAAAGGTGAAATAAATAATTCAATCCAATCTGTGAATTAGGCAGTGACCGTTATTTTGTTAATTTCTACACACTGATGTAAAGGATCATTAATTAAACAATAAGAATTCTTTATTTTCTTAAATGAATTTAATAAACACAACTTACGTTACACTTTGTGGTCAGGTAGGGTTGCATGGTCATGGCATGTTTGACCATGAGCTGGGCCCTGATCTTGCTGAACAAGTACAAGGTGGTGATACACGCCACCAGGCGTGTGGAGTTTACACCCTTGTTCTCTACAGAGGAAAGAGGAAATAAAAATGACACCCTGTGCTGTGTTTAAGCATAAATACACATTTATGGGTTATATTTCTATGAAACTTGCCATGGAAGGCTGATTAATCAACCAGAAGTACAGACAGTGGTTTAAAAGAAAATCAACTGCTGCATTATGTCATAGTAGGTAAAGTGAAGTTTGTGTCAGTTGATAAACTTGCATACCTGAAAGCGACTCCTCGTATTTGAGGATGTGCTCTACCAGATTATCAACTAGCTGAACACAGGCCTTTTTGGCTGGCTTATACGACGCGTCCTCTTCAGACTTGAGAAGCTAGATTAAGAGAAACAATTTCATTTTAAATGTGGTTTCAAACACTGATATATTCCCCACCAGGTGAAACTCAAATACAAAATCAAATACTTACATTCTGAAGAAGCTGCTCAAACCAGTCATAACCGGTGTCTCGACACGCTGCAACCTGAGGAATTAATAAAAATAAAAAATACAGTGGAAAAACGTCACCATTAGAAAATGATACGGAGTGAGGGTTGATGAAAGATTTTGTCTTTTTGTTGAGGTTTATTCTTTTTATTACTGAATACAACAAACTGGTAAGTCAGTGAAACCTACCACATCAGTGATGTTGAGGATTTTTCTGGTCATGGTCTCTTTGTCATGGGCTGGAGTCGGAGTAAACCACAACTTCTGGAATGTCTCATTCACCAATTTCTATAAAAAAACAAGTTTGTGTGTCATCAGTCTGGATCTACACTTTGTACAAATCTTTCAAACTCTAGGTGTTGTGAAAAAATAATGAGATTTATCTATATAAAAAAGGGCACAAGAAATAAATGATTAAAAAATGGAAGTCATATAGCAAAACAATAAAATTGTGAAGAGACAAAAAGCTGCAGTTAATCCATACCTTGATACCTTCCTCATCATTGACCCTGCGGATCATCCTCACACACATCTCAGTAATCTTACTGAAGGTTGGTTGCTCCAGACAGATGTCTCTGAGGATCTTGATCACCCGTTTTCTCACGCTGATACCAGTGTCCTGTGCACCAAAACCAAGTCATTTCATGAAGGCTTTGTAGTGTTTTTTCAAGCATTACATCAACACAAGGCTCTTTTTTTCATTTACAAAAGAAACATATGCATGGGGTGCATTAGCATTTTCCTGCCAGTAGGTGGCAGTACAAGACTGTAATGAAAAGTGAACTTCTCATGAACCCTCATGAACATTTCCATGACAACAGGCACAACAATGTCAATGTGTTCACCTCTCCGATGCAGAGTACAAAGAATAAGTACAAAGCTTGTGTGTTGGACTGCATTTCAATGTCTATATCTTATATTACTACGGCCATCACAATGATCTGTGTTAATCCAAGGCTGTGTGCTGCTATTAAACTGCCTCATTAGTTCAATCATGTAAAACTTAAAACCTCCAAAATGTAATCATTTAAGCAACTTTTCCTCAAATTCAATCCCTGCAGTGCTTTTACAGGAAAACTCAGTGGCCAGAAAAAAAACAGCATGCCCGTTCCATTTGCATATGTGTTGAACAGGTGCATGCAACAGCGGAATGTGAACAGGTTACAAAGAATGGACAATAAAGGTTTTTAAAGTGTAAAACATATTGTGGGTGCCAAGGGAGTATTTCCACTGGTGACAATCTTAAAGGCGTACAATGAATGGACCAGAAAAAGGAGCCACCCACGTGGCTTGGCCCATAACAATCAACTGCCCGTGCACAGTATGACGGTTAAGATCACAACACAATAGTGGAGAGCAAAAAAACATTTCAATGCAATATGTCACATTGTCAACCAGTATGGAGCAACAGCAGAGTATGTCCTTATCAGTGGACCAGCAATAACTTGGAAAAAAAGGTCCAACTGAAGCAACACAATACCAGACTCAGGGTGCGGCATAAACAACATAACACAATGGACCCAACATGCATACACCTGTGCAGGTTGGTGGGGGGCACTGAGCACACAGCATACCAATACATTACAAAAAAGGCTCATCTATAGATGGTTAGTACTCAATAGTTGTCATTTCATAAGGGATTGTAAGACCTCACTAGACACTAGAATATGTGTCTACAATGAGTCTGAAGTGGGCAACTTACCAGTATCCTCTCTATGAGCATGTCATAGTACTGCTCAGTGAGCTGGGGTCTGCTGAGCACAAATCTACCCAGCAGCTCCACAGCTGCCTCTCTCACACTGGTGGAGTTGTCCATTAGACGACCATGGACGCCGCGCTGCATGTCGGACTGCAGAGGTAGAGAACAGAGTGTCAGTATATAGTTTCATACACCACAGTTTACACAAGAGATTAGCATAAGAAAGAATAAAGCAAGAACAAGAACATGACAAGAACAGAAATACCACCACCCATGTGAAACTAACGTACAATTCAGACATGACAAAAACAAATCCACACATACCCTTGCCAGTATGCTGGGGTCCACAGCCACAACCTCAGAAAGACATTTCATGGCTTTAGTCCTCACAGCGATGGCACTTTCCCCAAGGACTCGCAAGATCTATTAAAAAACATATAGATACACAAGCCTATGATTACACAAACTGATCTTTTGTTTAAAAAACAAAGACAAACCAGTGAGCCCTAATATCACCCGTAATATACTGTTTGAATGATTTATAGACTATTATTTAGCTGTTGTGACTCATCAAAAAGCGAAAGATAAAATAAGAACATTTAAATCTTACCTGAGTTAAATAAATATCAAAGCTCTGGGCAAACGGCCTCATGGAGGCCAAATAACGCACAATCAGACAGGAGTCTTCATAGTCCACAGTGTCCGAGTTCATTCTGGAGAGAAAGGCAAAGATGAGGAAAGTTTAGGATTATAGTCATACAACTGGCAGTGAGGCTGTAACTGACAGGCACCTGTGACAACAAAAAGAAACCGAGACAGGACAGTGAGATCATAAAAGAGACATTCACACATCCTTACTTCAGCGTGGCAAAATGAGCAGGCGTGGTCTTGACGATGTTGCGCAGGAACTTCTTGCGCTTCTCAGCACGCTGCATAATCTCACCGGTGGTCTCCATCTCCTTGGCATGTTGTGGTCCATCCGAAGAGTCCTCATCCTTCGGATTCTGGTTCCGCATGGACTTCTCAGCCTCTGTGGTGGTGTCCCGGAACCACTGGGCAATGTAGAATTTTCTGGCAAACTAGAGGACAAAATAGGTCCCGCTATCAGATTTAGCTGATTACGGAAATAAGTATATTCTGTGAGAGTATGAGAACACATAGTAGTGAAGCTATAAAACAATATTATGTGTTATGTAATTCTAAAAAAATAAAAAGGTGGAGTGCATTGTTGAGTAGATTATAGCATGGATTTAAGGCTGACAATTGTCTCAGAGTAAGGCTCACATACGGCAGTTAACTATAGGAAGGCTCAGATACCTAAAGCTCCAACAGTGTATGAATGCATTACTTGTACAATCAGTGTATTGTAAACCTACCACCAGTGAAGCATCTGTCTCAGCATTCTCTTCCAAGTAGTCCAGTAGAGCCTTCTGCAGCTGCTGGGTCTCATCACTACCTGGAGACTACACAACCGAAGAGAAAGAATTCACACCAGTCCATATTCAGCAAAAAGGTTGATATGCAAATCTTCAAGCAACAGAAAAACTAAAACTGTAACACATATTTTTCTGCTAGTTTCATTTAACTTTTTGTCACTATAAAACATTAACTTATACATTCAAGGGACAATGAGGTCATCAAATGTGATGTTGTTCTTCTACCTCTTGTAGGATACGATCAATTGATCTCTGGTCCATCTTGCTGGTGACTGCGTCCTTCCTCAGACGGGCAGCCACTGTGCCCAGATAGTCTAGAGATGCTACTCTCAGAGCCATCTCTGTCTGCTTATTACTGAACTGGTGTACCTGATGGGAGCAGAGTGAGAGAGAGAAAGAGAAACATCATGAGAATGGAAGAGATGCAACTGTTGTGACACTACACTTCAGACCATGACTGAGTACTATTAAAATTCCATCCAATCACTGTATTTAAGATGAATTACTTACTTTCTGAAATTAATTACTACACTTTGGGATGCACTAAAGTTGAAATACTTCACTGTTGGAAATCAAAAAGTAATTGCGTTGATGGCTGATGTCTGAGCAGAAATACAGAGTCCAAAACTAGCATTATAGAAATGTCTTGAGGGACTACAACACCAATGCTTAACATGCAAAAAAAGACAAGATACTAAGAAAGTAATTTTCAAATAATGAGTTGCAACCTCTTAAGTCCACGTCCCAGCGTTAAAAGGGTTCCCTTTTGTCAAAAGATGGTAAAGCTGTCCCCTGCTACTTATCTGGATCATCTATTCTTGGAAACACTTAAGCACAAATAGTTGCATCTCCAGTTTAAAGAAAGAGCGCTCTCATACTAACCAGTAGTCTGCCAAGCAGACTGAGCAGCAGCTCTGCAGCAGGCCACTCCGGTTTGTTTACTGTCGAGAGCAGGTCCTGGACAAAGTTCTCAAACAATGGCCGGTAATCTTCTTCTCCCTGCTTACTGCCACACCTGAGGGAGGGGAAAGATGAAGAAAGAGTCAGGTGAGAATGCATAATGAGAAAGCATAATGTGATATTAATTAATGGTAGCAATAACAATCAGGGGCCGAGGGCCAGAAAATGAAAACGGAGAAAATTAAAATATGGCTTAACAAGTCGGCAGACTGTGTTTGACTTTTTAACAGGCTTAGAGCAATGTTTTGACAAGTAGGTCTCTAAATTATTTGTATCTCGTGCAGTACCAGCATGCACATGGGGAAACATGCACACCACAATGATGGTGGCGGTTTGACACATATTTCTGCTGACTACATAGGGCGTAACAAACAGTGGCAGTATTGCACATGACAGGTAGCAACGCACTAAAAGAGAAAAAGCTGCATTTCTTTAGCCCATTTCTTAGCATTAGTCTGCACACTGCACGATAATAAATGCTTAATGTGAGAGAGTACAGCTTTAGTACAATGCAACTTTGTAATATAAAAGTAAAATACATATTTCAAGGCAGTATGGAATAGAACAGTAATTACTTTTTGAGGAAGACTGAGAGGAAGTTTTGTGCTGTTCTCATTGCAGTCTCATACGAGTTGGTTATCAACACATCTTGATCCACCTAAGAAAAAGAAAAGGGACTCTGAGCAAATTATGTGTGTCTGTATTTGTGTAAATTGTATATTTGGTTGCTTGTGTGGTGGTTTTGTGTGTGGGCTTGCTCTCCTACCTTGTCACACTCTTCAAAAATGTCCTTGTCGTTGGGGAGATGGACCACACACTGGATCAGCTGCAGCACCAGAGCGGTCACCATTTGGATGTACATCGGCTCTCCATCCTTGTCTGAGCTGTTCAGCCTGAGGACACAAGAGGTAGAATACATGATAAGTTACTATTATGAGTATTAGTATTGTTATTGTTATTAGAGAACACACTTTTACACTGGGATGGGTGGCCGGACAATAAGCAAGCCTCTCATTTGATGCCTCATCCCTGCAACACCTAATGGCAATAAATCAATTTGAATTCACATAAATCAAATTACCGAAAATTCCTGAGGGAGCGTTTGCTGGTGGGCAGTCTGGCCAAAGAGGTAAAGATCTCCTCCAAGATCAGTTGCCGATGCTTCTCATAACGCGAGAACACCTGGAGGCAGGAAAAAAAACGCTGTTAAGTCTCCACCTCTCCACCATCATAGAACACCAATGGACATACAAAAAAAGTCAGAAGGAAGCATTTAAATGTAAAAAAGTAAAATGTAGAATTGAGGATCAAGTGACTCAAACAGATGGTTGCGAGCGGTGTCTTAACACAGAATTTCGGTAAAAAATAAATAACAAAGACTTACTGCTGTAACTAGTTTAATGGCACACAGCTGAAGCTCACTGACATTCTCCACAAAGAATGGTGTGATTCCCATTGAAGAAACCTGAAAAAAAAAAAAAAGAGCATGAATCAAAACGGCATGAATCAGCATCTGGATTTCAATAACATGTTTTGATTTGATAAAACTGATAATGTGTAAGTACTTTCAGTTTTTTACCTGGAGGATGGTGGTGTCTGTAAGAAGTTGGATCTCTAGGAGCTCAGAGATGTTGCTGACAATGTCACACACTTTGTTGTACAACATGATAATCACACGCTGCTTGTGTGTGGAGCATTTTGCACGCTTCGCCTTGGAGCTCAACAAACCACCTAGATGGAGAATAGAAGAACCCTGTTAAATCCTTTTCTCCAAGCGTTTTTCAACCATGATTTTACATACTAACAAACGCTTTCCACATCAGTTACATAATATTTTGCAGGCACTCTGTTGAATTAACCTCCCCCTGAATTGCAGGGACATTGCCGTATATCATAACAGCTGAACACATTTCTTAAATGTAATTCAAAGAGTTTATGTTTATGTTGTGTTGTTTTACAAATTCATCTCCAGAATAACCGTAAAGAATTCTGCTCACTGACATGCTTGATGTTTATTACAGCTAAGGCTGCAACTAACAACTATTTTGATAATCGATTAATCTGTCGATTATTTCTACGATTAATCGATGAATCGGATAAAAACTTTTTTAATTCCAAAACACTGTTCTTCTTAACAACTTAAATATAAGCTATACAACATGTTAAGATATGTTTAATTTGCCCCAAAACATTATTTTTACGTTATTTGGAATGGACCCGAGCTGTTATAAATAATAATAAATTATAAAAATGTAAATCCAAAACTGTTTCTGCAGTGACACTTTCTCTCGTCTTTCTCTTTCTAAACAAACTTTCAATTCAATTCAATTTAAATAGCTCCATATCATAACAAAGTTATCTCAGGGCACTCTATCGCATGGAGCAGGTCGAGACCGACTTCCACACACACAAAGACCCAACGTTCCCACCATGAGCAGCACTAGACGACAATGGCAAGGAAAAACTCCCTTTTAACAGGTAGAAACCTCGAGCAGAACCACTTTTACAGAGTTTGCAGGTTACACACTTTTTACTGTTATTTAAAGTAAAGTGCTCCCACGCTGTTGAAGATTTTTGTCAAACGCTTTTCTCCGTCTCCACCATTTTTCGAATGTTTTTTTTATGTGACGTAGTCAGCTCCGCGACACAGCGTGTAACGACGCAGACCCAACGAATCGCTAAGGACATTCGTTGCCAACGCTTTTTGTAATCGATTTTTATCGATTCGTTGTTGCAGCTTTAATTTCTCCTACAGGTCATACCATTTGTGCTTAAGCTATATACTGGATGCAGAAAAGAGAATTGTATCTTCAAGTCAGAAACCTGTAATTTCCAGACATCAGGGACCAATTGCTGACAAGTGTGTCCATCTCTTAGCTTAGCTCTTGGGTAGTTTTATGAACACTCACACATTCACTACAAAACTGATTGAAGGTTCTCACACATTCAGCCACATACCAAAACTCGTCAATATACCTTCACCCAGGTCACAACAGCATAAGGCCCAGACTCATATAAAAATGAAAATGAAATGAAAAGAAAGCTCTTTTTCTTTATCCTCACCTCCATGTGGGTCCACTCTGTAGACTGGGTCGTATTGTGGATACAGTGTGTTCTGAAGATGGAACTTGGTGTATTGTAGCACCCGCTCTATGACGTCTTCTATGTAGACAGCCTTCGGCATGTGCATTGAGGTCATGATGTTAAGAGCCGTCAGACAGGCGTCTGCTGACTTTGTGACTCTCTCCATTATCAGATCTCTCCAAAGTTTCTCCTCATCTTCAGCATCGTGGTCCTGAGGTTGGAAAGAAAAAGAGCGAACATTTATTTTACAGAAATAGGTATCTGCCTAGGGGCCGAAGTTTTTTTTTATTCTAGCAAATAAATATTTTGTAACATTGTGTCAATGCACTTTTTTTTTTACTTTTGCTGCCAGTGACAGTATATTTAGATTTTTGTACATGGACACTGTATGGATTGCTGCAGTATTTCACCAAAAATACCACTGCAAAGAATATTCAACACAGAAAGAGGGAGGTAGGGCTCTCACATGGTTCATCAAGGTGGACAGCTTGGACCCATCCTGGATATTCTTTTCCAGTATGTTCAGCAGCTTCACGAGCTTGTCTGATGGAATCTACAACAACAGAGACCATTATTTAGACCTGAAGCAGCATCACGCATCCACAACAGTCCAAATAAAGTCTTTGTATCATTATAGAATACAGTACCCTGCTGGAGATGCCCATGGCCTTAATCTTGGCAGATTCGCTGCCCAGCTCATTCAACTGGTGTTTACCAAGCAGCAATTCCTGAGGTATCTCATCATCATCTGCTGTGGGAAGACACGAAACGTTACATAAAATAAAAATAAAATACAGTGAGATTTGCTGCATTTGGATTTTCAAAATCGACCACAGAAGCAGTCGGAAAGCCAATCAGCACTGATATTTACCCATGGTAGTGAAATCCACATCCTCCAGATTCTCCAGTATGTTGTCAATGCTTCCCAAGAACCTCTTGAATGTGGACGAGTCCATCAACTCCTCTTGGGTGAGCTTGGGTTCATATGCTTTCCGTTTCTTCTGCTTTTCTTTCATCTTCAGTTTTCTGGCAACTGGGTGAGAGAAATTTCATCTTTTTTTTTTTTGCAGTTTTGTTTTTGTTTTCATTGCACGTGCCAGATACCAAATACTGTTTCTCTACAAGTTCATTCTTCAAAGAAACTATCTCCGTTTTCTAGGTTTCAATTTGTCACATTAATCTGACACTGACAGTTCCTTTAGCGCATCTAATTATTCCCCAATCTAATGTGGAACATGATTTAAGATGGAAGACAAAACAAAGACTCTCTTTGTGTCTTATGACTTGAATGCAGACCTTCACTCATGCTGGGTGGTGGTGAATCGTCCTCAGAAGAGTCTCGGTAGCGGCTCCCAGAGCCTCGTCGGCTGTCCCGCTGCCCACTTTTGCGATGCTCCCCTGATCCGCGGCGCTCCCTTTCTTCAAAGTCCCAGGCCTTGTCTTTCTCCCGGCGCTGTCGCTTCCTTGCAGCTGCAGAGATTAAACAAAGAAATTAGGCCCTAAATTAAAACATAAACTCTTCAACTACAATAAGACTAACATTTATACCAGTGAATTGGTACACAAAAATGCAACTTAAATATTAAAAAAAATTGTCAGTTCTTGTCTTTGGGTTCATTACATTAAAAAAAATATATATTTCTCAAATCCAATAACCAAGCCATGTGCAAAGATGATCAGCCGGAACAGACAATCAAATAATTTTACTCACACTCTCCATTTGCGTCAAAGTCATCATCCGAGCTGACCTCAGCGTATTTGGGCTTCTCATTTACAGTGCTCCGTTTCCTCTTGTTCATCTTTACCCTTTCACACAGGGGCATGGTCGACTCAATCTCTGCCAGCAGCTCTGGGGGCAGCTCCTTAAGAACTGCCGGGTCCATACCACCTGAAAATTCGATAATTCAAATTTTCAAGTTATAAACAAAAAATGTAATTCCTTTTTTCATTATGTTAATGAAAAAAAAAAAGTAAAAGTGAAAACATTTTCTTACTTTTGCCAGACTTTCCTGACGAGATCCTGTTCTTTCCAGACTTGCTATGCCGGATGATCCTTTGGATCTGGTCGACAGAGAGCTTTTTCAGAAGCACTACAGGCTTGGGCCTTTTCTCAAAGTCTTGCACCAAACCCAGCCTCTCCAGTTTAACCTTGGGCTGGCTCCACACTTCAGTTGACCCGCTGCTATCCTTATCACGTTTGATCTGGGGGGAAAAACAAACAGAAAAGGAGTCAAGAAAACCCTTCTGATGTTGTCAAGTTAAAAGTTCAAACGTTTATAAAATTCACACTTTCACAAGTTCTGGACAGAAAAATGTGAGCTATGTTCACAGAAAAGAAAATCAAGTATGATAACAAAATGTAAACAATGGATCAGACTGGCTGACATGAGATTAGTGATTTTTATGTTAGTTTCCAATACAGTTCTGATAACAAAGACTTAAAGGAATACTCCACCATTTTTCAAACATCTACTCCATGTAGTAAATTGTTACAGTAATGGTCAATATATGGTGCACTATCAACACTGCAGTGCTGAAGCACCTCTGCCCAGCCATTAGGAGTAATGATGTTGTTTGTGTTTGTTTCCATTCGTCACCAAAACAGTAACACTCCGGTTGTTGCCAATATATTAGCATGCACAAACAGAAATTCTGTTTATGCCAACACTAAGGTAATAATTATCTCCGTTGTCATTTGCATGGCTTTGTTATAGTTATAACTACAAGGTTAGATGCAGTGGCTAAGCTAGGTGGCTAGTCATCAGTATCTGGAAAAAATGTGATCAGCAGTGCAGCATAGAAGTAAATGAATTAGGAAAGGGCATTTGACTAACCAGCTAGCAACTGTTAGCAAAATAACTGTTACTTCATAAAATAACTTAAGAGCAATTCTGTTGACGAACAATTGCCAGAAGCCATTTCAACACTCATCATTGGCATACTATCATACTATAATTATATGCTGAAAATCTTACATTTGTGGAAAACATTTTTCAGAATGTGATTCAATCCAATCAATTCCAGCATGGGGAAGTCAGGACCCTTTAGGCAATGCCAAAGACCTTTTCACGTCGATTTAGCATGTAATCAAAACTTTGCTTAGCCCTACTAAGAATAATTGAGGAGTAAAGATAGAGACGATAAAGACTCTTTGGTTCCATTTCATTCTTCCTGATTAGCAGCCTCATAAACAATGACTTGGAGCTATTTTACATCTTCCAGGTTGGTTTAGTCCTGCCAGGACTCAAGAATTTGTTTTGCATCTTCAATTAAAAAGCACCAGGACCTTTCATTCATTGCAGGTACTCTTTCTGGAAGATTAGCTACCAACTTTGACTGCTACATTAAAAGAATGGCAGTGTAATCTTACTTCCTTAGGCTACCACATAGTACCTGCTAGCGCAACTGCTGCCACCATGTTAAAATATTAGCTTAGCACACTTTACTGTGGTGGTGAAACTAACTGCATCATTGCATGTGGCTAAGAATTGTGTCTGTACACTACGTTGGCAATAGATCTTTAAGAAAGGATGAAATAAATGAAAGCTAGACTGTAAAGAGAACATTTGTTTTTTTAGGCCAGTGGAGCATTTCTTTAAGATTTGTTCACACACAAAACTTAATAAATAAAACCAAACAATTTCCTCTACTTTGGTTAGGTTACTGACAGATGGTTAGGTGTGGGTTAATGAAATTTGAGACCAATCCCAGGAATAAACAAAAGATAACAAATGGGAAAACAAAAACATAAACCAAAGTGAGCAGTGATATGATTTGGTTTTGTGAGATTGCAGGCAGTGACAGTTGAATGATTGGTTCGTGGGTAGAAATTTGCTTTGGGTCAGCCCAGATCACCTTAGGGATCTGGAAGTTCTTCAGTGCGCCACTATGGCCTCCCAGGAGATGAGCAGGGAAAGAATCTGGAAGTTTAGCACCAGAAGCAGATGAAGCAGGTTTGGAACCATCTTGCCTATCCCTGCTCCGACCAGGCTCTCCAGTGGAAGAAGCCCGGAAGCCAGACCTATCTCGGTCACGACCACCAGTCTCACTCCGATGTCTCCTATCTCTGTCAGATTCTCTGTCCCTGTCTCGTCCATGCTCCCCTCGGTTTGATGACTTTGGCATGTCTCCCCGCCTGTCCGAGGACTTCTCATCATGTCGGTGCTTTGATGACTCCCGACCTTCTCTCCTGCAGTCATGTTTATCGACCCTGTTCTTGATTACTTCCGGTCGACCATCTGGTTTCAACCGCAAAGCCGTGTCAGAACCCTCCACTGCAGCCGGCCCACTAGCTGGTTCTTCAGGCCAGCGTTGGGCCTCAAGGGCTGGAATTGGGGCAGCCAGACAGGGGTCGAGCTGGCCATCAGCTCGGCCTGCCTGCTGGAGGTCGATGCTCACCATGAGGGGAGGGCGGCTGGCACCGTTCCCAGCTGCGGTAGCCTCTTGAGGGGTCAGTTTGCCAGCATTCCCCCCTCCTGTTGATCCACTGCCTGGTGCACCTGTAGGGCCCCCTGGTCCCCCCGCACCTGGCTCCAGGGGAAATGAGTCCTGTTTTCTTTTCTTCAGAGGCTTGTCTGCAAAAAAGATGGACATAAAGATAAAACAACATACTCATAAAACCGTAGGTTATGAATCTGTTTTTTATCAATATAGTTTAAAGATATCGTACACACCTTTATCTTGCACCTCCTTGGAACACTTCTCACTTGCTGCCTCTCGTTCTATCCTTTCAATTTCAGCGAGGGCATCCAGCTCTGCCTCGTCATAAGGGGAACTGGGAGGCTGGAGACCACTGGCACCACCTGCTTGCTGGGACATCTGCTGCAGCCGGGCTCCTAGATTTTGCTGAAGAACAGGCACCTGCTGAAAGCCCAGTTCGGTCTCCATATTGTCAGAGTTCTGGTCCATGCCCGGCACGTCACCTGAGACATTAACGAAAAACACTTTTTAACAGAAATTTATTGAAAAAGGCTGATGGTTTCCAGTCACCCAAGGGTTCTGAGTGACAAGATTTATTTACATAAAATACGTAAACGCAGCATAGGTCTTTTAGAGTAGTGAAAGTGATTGCGTTTGAAACTGGAGGAGTAGGAAACCGCATAACAAAAGATGGGGATTCAGCCAAGACTGAGCAGATCCAAAATCTTCACTTACCTGGGGTATCGGATTCATTTGACTTGACCCTGGACAGCTTGAGGGTGAGTTTTGTAGAGTCCTTGTTTGGAGAGCTTACAATGTCGTACATATCTTTCTCCTCTTTCACCGCTGGGGGTTTCTTCCTTTGCTGGAGCTGCTGCTTCTGGTCAGGTCCTCCTTCCCTTGGTGAGGACGCATAGGGAGGTGGTGACTGCAGAATCAGCGGGGGACGAGAGCCCGCTATGAGGAAGCAAGACCAAAAAGAGAAAAAGTTAGCCGCCTTTTGCATGAAAAAAGAAAGTGTACAAAACCAGACAGAGCACTGTGATGTCAACGGACATTCCACTCTCATAATATGCCAGGCTATATAGGAAGATGGCCACTAAGGGAAAATCACTGGGGCCTTGTATCCCTTTTGAGGGATAATGGCCTCAAACTATTCTGTTGCTGTGAAATTCAAATAATCAGTTTTACAGAGCCGGAAGCAGCTTTTCCCTAAATGAAAAAAAAAGGTAGGTGGGGAGTGTGCACTGTCCTTACGTTTGGGCGTTCCTTCACTCCCTGCTGGGGAGCAGCCAGACATTGGAGACCTCAGAGGGAAAGAAGGATTCCTCATGGTGGAGTCACCCTCCTGGACAACACACAGACAAGACAGAAATAAGCTACCGAGAATGGGCTTCACCCCCCAAAAATGTCTTTAAACAGTAAATGGAAAGTCCAATTTTGTCCAATATTTGCCGATAAAGCCTCTCTTATGAGGGAACATGGACTCCAGTTTGCTGAGGAGACTGAAATCATTTGAATTTGACACTGATGCTTTCCCACAATTCAGAATCGCAATGTTGGTTTAATTTTATACGGAACACTCCAACAGAACCTCCTTACTATCTGCACATCGTTCAGCATCTGTCCTATGTTTAAACCAGTGTTTTCCCTAAACATATTTCCTTTTCTCTTGGGCATTTCCCCTCAATGGGGAACAAATATTGAGATTTCACATTCAAAAGTGTAAAGTGAGAAAATCACAAATTAAAAATACCAATTGCAAATAAATCTCTGAACCCATTTAAGATCATGGTATAAAAACCTAAATAGAACTAAATCACAGGCAAATATAACCACACGCATATGTGGTTTATTCAGAAACCCCTGTAACTGGTTGGTTTACATGACTGCCCAGAGAACTCTTTAGCTTTAGGCGGTTTGTAAAATCTTGAGCCTGAAATGTCTTTCTGGCTTTTTGTCTTACAAATTTTCCAAACTGTAGGCAAGAAATTTCACTTGTTTAAAAAAAAAAAAAGCATTATTCATCACTTTGTCGGTCGTACCTCACTGCTCAGTCGGTGTACAATGTTCAGGTAGTCCTCAGTGCCATGTCTGTCTGAATGGTGGTTGGCAGCGTTGGCCATCTGTCCCATCTTGCCATCAAGGATATTTCTTATTCCTCCTTGTACCATGGGACTGGCCACAGACACTGCCGGATAAAAACATTTTTTTTTAAAAGGGGTCAATTTGTTATTGTCCATTAATTGAAGTAATTCGCTGAAATAAATGCATCTTCTTGCCGAGAATTGCTGTTAAAATAAAGTAAAAGCATTTACTGGGCTTCATTGACTTCATTAGAAATGTCAATTTCAAACACTATACATAGAAAAAGAAAAGTAATTACACTGAACTTACAGGTTGCATACATAGTGAAAATGATTTTGTGTAAACTGTGAACTTATTTTGGCTCTTAGATGCTCACTTGTTCAGGAAACAGACTTTAGCAGTGCTACATGGTTGAAACAAACCGGTTCCTCCTGTTATTGGTCAGATATGTTTACAAGTGAACAGGTGAATAATTAAATTCAAAGTGTCAACATTTCAACCAATTACATTTAATTGTATGAGCCACAACAGGTTTTTTTTTTATTAATTGTTTATTCTATTCATGTTTGGAGGGCATGGATTTTTCTAGCCCAAACTATTATGAAAGCCCAAAGCATAGGATGCTTTAAAATTTGAATTATTAAAGATGAAACCAGCAAAAAAAAAAGAGTGAAGTTCAAGTATACATAAACATGCTGGTCATCAAACATTTCTTTTTGCACACCTGTCAACATATGACGATATGAAATAGTATAGTCATGAAATAGTCACACTGGCTGTTGGCAACCAAAAACACTGACTGTGAAGTAACTGAGTTAAGTTCACATAGCCGCTCATCACATGCAACAAACGCAGTGCATTTAGAAGAAAAAAGTCAAGAATTTTCTTTCTTTTTTTTAAATAGTGAAACTAGTGCTCCAACTCCTCAGGTGTGGGTTATCACATAAAACCTTACTAAATGGCCCTATATGTGCACCTTTAAGGTGGCTTTGGACAACACAGCAACAAACTACAAACTTGTGTACTTCATTCTAATTGTCTAATGCTACGCTGCTAGTATGTTAATCTCACAAGCAAGTCTGACATTGTGCTGATGTCTTTCAATGGCCCATACAGACCATGTAAAATCAGCCACAGGCAAACACGAACACACAAGCAATGAAGCACTGGTCCATATTTCAACAAAGACTACTGTCCCCTCATGCATGCACATGAACATGCAGCACACACACTCTCACCTTGCTGTATCTGTTGGTGTTGGTTATAGCTGGGTGGTTGTTGGTGGGGATACTGCTGTATGTAACCTGTGGCAGGGCTCTGCGGAGTGTAAGGGCTGGGTACTGGACTGTTCTGTTGACCCATATACCGACTACTGGAACCACTCTGGGGCGACACAAACCGGCTGGACAAAGTGGAGGAGAGAAGAGGGAGAGAGAAAGTGAGCAAACAAACGACTGGAAGCTGCATGATTAACAGTAAAATAAATAACATATGAAAATAGACAATAACAAATATGATAATGCAACTGGGATATACTAATTAAAAGCCAGAGAAAATATGTAAACAACTATTACATGGCTATGGTTTGTAGTGTTATGATAAATTAGAGTCAGCTCAACTTTGCAGCCTGACTCACCTTGGTGGATTGGGAGAAATTGCAGCCGGCTGGAAGTTTGCAGACTGGGCAGGGCTATGCATGGAATTTTGGGTGATTTTGTACGGCGGTACCATTGGCTGCTGCATGACATCTGTTCAGAAATTAAAATACAGCATATTTGTTTCATCATTTACCAACATGAAGCTCATGTTTATAATTAACAGCTTTCATGTCATAACATGCAACAGGTGTGCATCTCCATACTTTTCTCCCTGAAGATGCCAGGGTTTCTGGCCAGCATGGTCTGCAGCAGCAGTGGTGCGTCGCCCTCTGGCTCATCGCTACCCAGGTTGTCCTTCAGCTCTCTGAAAACACATACATGGAGTAAGTTCAGAAGGCATCATAAAATGGTGAGAGCCGGAGAAATGAGAAGCACAATTAATAGTAATAAGTAGAAATAGACTGAATAATGTGTCAAATCGAAACAAACATTAATTAGTGCTTGACTTTTTAAATATGTAGTATTTGCAGCCAGCCAGTTTGCCCGCAGGTAAAGCATTAACATTTATTATGTTGTTAAGTCTTCCATGTTGCCATCTCATTAAAAATGTATCTTCTTGTATTTTAGTTAGTAAGAAAACAAAGTAACATCTCCAAGTCAACAGTGGCATCTCTTCTTTTATTACCCGTTTTTCGCTGATGATTTTTAAGGCCATGTTATGTTAGACCCCAGCTCTAATACTAACAGCCCAACCATTATCAGGCTAATGTGTTGTCTCAGATCTTCTGTCTCTCTATTAAGGATCAAGATACAATTCTGCCATACAGACACTTTCACTTATATACTCACATGTGCTCTGTGGACACCTGGTTGAGGCCATGGGCTAGCTGGGAGGCCAGATTCTCATCCCGACAGCCCAGCAAGCATGTAACTTCCTCCGCGATCCTCCCATTGTATAGGAGGCTCTTAGTGGTGGTAGCCGGGAGAGGGGAAGGGAGGGGAAGCTGGTTCAACACTGAGGCAAGAAGAGAGATGATAGAAAGGACAGAGGTGGGGAGGTAAAGAAATAAAGATTAGAAAGAGGGACACACGGTGAAAAACAAGCGCGAGCAATATTGGACACGTGTTCGTAGAAAAGTAGAGAGAAGGAGGTAGACGAGGCAAGAGACAATACGCTATTACAAATGCTAATTTACATCTGTTCAGACAGAATATTTCAGCTTGGCCGTTAACACAGGAAGAGGAGACAGAGCAAAAACTGTCCCAGCACGTTTGGAACACGGATGTGTATCACTCACAGTCTGTGAGACTAGCGATCCCAGCAAGAGTGGTGATGGGAACATGAGGCATATCCCCATTCATGCTGAAGGTGGGGGAGTGTGTTGATACACAGGTAGATCAGGGGGTCGATGGACGACACCCGTCCTCACATCTCCTGACACCTAGGAGAGGGGAAGGTTAGTTGGGGAGAGAGAGAGAGAGAAAGACAGTGTGAGTGATGGACAGGAGAAAGATGAATTAAAGAGGGAAAGAGTTAGTGGAGGAGAAAAAGCACAGATTTATAAAATGAGTAAAGGAGGTAGAGAAAAGTGAAAATGATAAAAGAATCAATATTAGTCAAATACAAATATTTGCTGTGTATACTGCCATCTGCACTGGTGCTGATATATGTTTTGTAAAGGAGAAATGGTGCCTGCTGCATCATCTGTACGCCACAAATAAATATGTCTTATTAGATCGTGTCAATCAAGGTAAACTGATCTCGCTATTGTCACTTGTATGCTTTGTGCATTTTTGTGTATTATAATTTAAATTAGTTATTTATCCATAAGGGAATCGTCTGTGCTCTCTGCTTTGAATAGAGGGACACAGTTTCAGGAATGGCACGCCACCAGCATGAGTGCAGGTTAGGTCTCTTACTCATGATATGCTCAACAGATACAAATGCACAGAGGATTGAATCCAGGCATTATGGTCTAATAGTTAGAGAACAAGGTCACTAACTTTTAGACCATCCTGCTGCTCAGTTATGCTATGTTATTATACTGGCATAGTATAAAAAGCAACAAATCCAAAGTCCAATGTAATGATGATTCAAATCTTTAAATGATTGAGATTTTTACAACTTGTAGAGTAAGTCACAGTTCAGCCTCAGAAGACTGACGATGATTATTATGAGTTATTTAAATGTCACGTCAGATTACTTAAGATATCCCTAAAAGCAGATAAGCAATATACATACATCAAAAACGGAAACATCTGCATGGAAAATATATTGTAATGCAGCTGTAAACACAACACAATGTTAACATTAGTGCATTTAAAAAGTTTGACATATTAGGTTAAATCAAAGAAAGGGGCTTTACGGAAAAAAGCATGTTTACACTCATGTATCATTATGAAATCAGTATGGAAATTATTTGAATAATAAACAGCCCCAATGGCAATATACTCCAGTGAATAAGCCTTGAAGTTCTGACTGGCCCTGGTAATAAAGTAGATACTACACCCTGTGTGGATCATCATTGCTCTATTTTCTCTCCAATTCTTGTCTGAAGGGATTTTACATATTTACCCTTAAAATTGCCAGTACTGTGAAACGGAATAAGTTGTCAACCAGTGTACATCTTTGTGTTACAACCATAGGAGTATATTCCCCTTCATTAATTTCAAAGCATAGTGCTCTTTGCTCACAGCTTATTGTGATAGATCTGCACAAATTAGGGCCCTATGTAGCACTTAATTTGTCTTGAATCCCATTGCTTGTTAGGCGTCCTTGACCTCTCAAGTAAGACTATACAGGAGGTCAAAGAAAAGCAGAGAGAAAAGCCAGCTGCAATTTACAGACTAACCAAACGCAGCCTCCATGCTTCGTGGATAAATCTGATTGCTACAACAAGCCAAGAGAAGGCCAGTACAGAGGTCTCTTGTTAACTAAATTACTCTCTGTGAAACTGTGATAAATGTGTTCACATATTATACACATCAAAATTAAAAGACATTACATGCACTACATGCATGTATCAACCCCCAAACCCACCCCCAAACATGCTATTCATTCTCAGCTACCTCACAGAGTAAACAGGCATTACTATGATCAGTAATGACAAGTCAGTGACACGATAAATGACTCAAACCATTATAATGATACCTTTTTGAAGAATTCTGTGCAGTCTCGGGTGGACTCACTGACATTTCAGACAAAAAGTCCTACTCCTTATATCTGCTGAAAGAAAACATGGCTCTGCATCAGACTCTGTGACATGAAACTGCATTTCATTCTTCTTTGGGAATATTAAAGAAGTTGTGCATACATAAGGTAACCTAAGAAAGTAACCTAAAACCGCAAAATAATGCAAGATAGTGTCACAATATTCACTGCCACACATGCATTTCATATTTGCAATGACCAAGTCACTACCGCTACACAATCGTCAAACCTAGTGAAAATGTGAAATCCCTTTTAATGGCATCTAATAAAACACAACATTTGTTTAGCAACTTCTGCATAATACTGATGCTACATAAATCTGTAAACACAGTGTTGCAACGAGACGTCAGTGCAAGCCGATCATTGAGGTCACGTAGTAAATACGGGAAACGGATTCTGCACTGTTACAGAGGATCAACAGATGGGTATTGTAAACATTACATTAGCTAGCTGTAACGTTAGCATGCTCGGTCTATGTGCTCTTCCTCAGTACACAGGGGCTTGGCTGACAGCTGTGAGACTGACAGGCAGGAGGCAGCACAAAGGAACAGATGCACTGTGATGGTGGCGGCAGTAGTGGGGGGCTGTATCCTCCAGTAGCCAACAGCCACCGTACGCATTCTGCACACTGGCTAACTGCATGCTGCAATCAAACTCTATTTGTTGTGGTCAAGAAGCAAAATGTCTACGATTCCCACTAACAACATTAACATGTCTTGCAAACTCTGAGAGTAAAGTAACTACAGTTGAGGCAACGTAGCTTGTGCTCAGTCAGTCAAAACATTTCAAAACAGGATAGCAACCAAAACCAACATTAGCCCTGCCAAATGCTCCAGCAAACTAAACAACGCTTATAGTGAAATAACACAAAATAATGATAATCCAACAATTAACTAACGTATAGTTTACCTTAGCATCTATTTAACTGTTTATCTTAGTTAGCTGTATTGCCAGCTGCAGCCCGCTAATGTTACTTGTGAACAAAACCAACAACGCTAACTTACACTGCCAAGAAGTTGACTGGCTGGATCTTTTGAGCTAACCGCGAAGCTAGTGTTACCACTTTGGATAGCAGCTAAGATCACCAATGCTATCTACATAACATTCGCTAACAATAATAGTCGTGTTTTAATAGCTAGCTAGTTATGCTAACTAGCTCTAACTGTTGTTGGTTAGCGTCTAACGTTTTTCCCGTTCAAATAAAGGGACGGCAATTCAAATAATACAAGGAAGCGCTAATCGGGGTTGATGAATGTTAGTCAAATTGCATTGAGCACGGGAAAATGCGACGGGTAAGTGTGAGTAGATGTAAAGGCAATGGCACATACGCTAATTCCGTGGCAACGGCCCAATCCACGGGCTCGACAAATGACATCCAGTTGAGGCCGTGCGCCTCCGTGGAGCAAAAACACACCTAGCTAGCTCGGCTGGCTAGTTCGCTAGCTTCCGTTACCTCCCGGTCAACGATTAACGACGCCGTTGGTGGTCTTGCAGCAGAACATTTATTAATGTTATTGTTAATAATCGCAATTCAAAAAAGTTTGGCTCGTAAATATAGATATGTGATTATATTTACCTTCGGATGTTGCGTTCAAAGGGAGGGGAATGTTTTAGCTGGGTTTGTGTCCGTGTCTCTAGCTCCCCCTTTCTTCTCTCTCGCAGCTCCTCCAGAAGGAACTCGATTGGCTTGCCAGCTAGCTGGTGAGCTAGCTTGCTAGCTATCAACAATAATCCGGGTCGGACTGATTCGTTCTTCTTCCGTCACTCAAGGGTGAATGTTTCAACGTACATTCATGGGGAACCATTCGTTCTTCGGAGTTTTAGTCGGTCTGTGCCGACATAAACAATGAGTACAGCCAATTTCGACAGTAAATGAGAAATATGACGATTGTTGCGATCATCAAGAGGCTCTCCTCTCGTAGAACAAAATGCCGACCGGAAGTTCTGCCGTCTGACTGACCAAAGATCTCAGGAGTGACTCCCTCCATCGGCGCCAAACAAAATGCCATGCAACATTTCGTGTTTGAGTCGCTAGAAAGCGCTGTAAGACAAGTTTACATTATTTGGTCTATTTACTGTACAGCCAGTTGTAAATTCTGGCTTAGCTAAATAACAGAAAAGAAACAGATTAAATACACTTATAAAGAAATGGTGATGAAACAGGTCATGGAATCAACTGAAATATCTATTCAATTAAAAAAAAAATTAAAGACATAGGTCTACTCATATTTTAATCATAAGCATGTCTTTTTTTATTTACGCTACACACTCATATAACAATAGTTTCTATTATGTGTGTTGTGGTAGAAGAAGTACTTGGATCAGTAATTGAACTATTTAAGAAATTGCAAGTCTTGTATCATTAGCAACTTAGCCTATATTTTAAGTATCAAAAGTAAAAGTATTCATTATGCAGAACCAACCCTTTTAGAGTGGTACTATGTTATTGATTTATTATTGAACGATTAACAGCATTTTACTATCGTTGCACGTTACATTGGAGTTAATCATAATTACAACAATGCATACTATTTTAAAGGCTGATGATATGTTTTGTCTATAAAATCTTAATCTACAAAGTAAGTTACAAGTAGCTGCCATATAAATGTATTGGAGTTCAAAGTAGAATGTGAAATGTAATGATGTAGAAATATAAAGTAGCTTATCATTAAATTGAAATAAGTGAAATACAAGAATATCAGAATTGTACTTTAAAAAAGAGATATACTGACTTTTCAGAGTTATTGCACTGTGGAAAAGGTAGTGTGTTTGCCAAATTCACAATTTGTTTCAGGCAGTGCTAAGCAGTTTGAAAGGAGCTCAAATCACTGTTTGACCTCAAGGTGTCAGCATTGGTATTTGTTAAATATTATGGGCATTCTGAGAGAAAGTGCTGAGAGGCAATAGCATTAAGGAAGCTGGATTGTAGATAAGCGTTCCTGATTTGAAGCACTAATTCCACCAAGGACAATCAGGGTTGATGGAGGAAAATGAGAACTGCTCTCTTCTCCAGTACTAACAACCTCTATTGCAGGGGTGTCAAACTAATGTCTCGCAGGCCAGAACCTGCCTGCCAAAGGGTCTAATCTGGCCCACTGGATGACTTTGCAAAGTGTGAAAATAGCAGAGAAATCATTAATTCAAATTTTTCAATAAAATGCATTGCTATTCCTACTGTGCTGTCCTAATAAGAGCAGCCTTTCTTGCAGAAAGCCCTGAAGGCTAAATTCTCCTTCATGTGGGTAGCAGACCCTATGCTGGATATTCTATTATAGATCCCACGTACTTACATACACAGTATGTGACAAAACACTTTCAAAAAGGAGAAAAGTGGACACAGAGTGTCGGGTTTTCCGAGAAAATGTTTTCTGCTTTTGTAGATCTACGGTGATTTGTAAATTGTAATGACAGTAGACTTACTGAATGTGGAATGTCTTGCGAAATCTCAGGCTGTTCGTCATCTGCTTTGTAAATGGATAGTTAATTCATTTCATTTTCTGAATATTTGTACATTATTTTTTATAATTTATATTATTATTTAAAGGTTATTTATTGGTCTGGCCCATTTCAGATCAAATTGGGCTGCATGTGGCCCATCAACTAAATTTGTTTGACATCCCTGTTCTAATGTTACCTTAAGCAAGATACTGCCTCCACCTACACCCACTAAGCTGTTTATTATCTGCACATAGCATCCCTCTGGGCAGCTCCAGTGCCTGCAAACGTGTATGGGCAAACTAGCTAAACAAGGATTTAAAATGTTTAAAGACATCTACTCATTAACATACATCTGCCCTAGAGGCTTTGTTTAGAATTCACAGATTACATATTTGGTCTATCAGATGTTCATGACAAAAAATGATAAACAAACAACCACTGATTTCCTTTTTTTATTTAAAAAAAATTGTTGCAAGATCAAACTACAAATGTCATGCAGTCACATGTGAATTCATGAGAGAAACAGTCATATCAAGAAAGACACCAGCAACTGTAAACAAAGGAACTATTCCATTTCCTCAAGTGTGTAAAGGAAAGCATTTGGTCCTTTTTGAATCAGCCAGTTTTACATTTGTAAAAGAAACTAGACGGAGTGTTAGTTTGATCGTTAGGTCTGATAAGAGCATTACAGCATCTTTACATACGCAATCCTCAAGTAAACTTTTGCAATTTAAATCTACAATTAATGTACACATTTATCTACATTTCTCTATACAAGTACAATATATGCAGAGAACTCTTCTATACAAAGCAACTTCTATGTAAATGTTATATTCATTATATATACTAAATTATCTCAAATGCAAGACAGCACTTAGCCTACAAATTCAAGCTAGCTAAAATAAAAGATGGGGAATTAAGTGAAATCCATTACTTTACAACATGCATCCATATTAAATCAAATGAAATAATTGTCACTTTAGAATAATTGAGAAAAGACAAGACTGAAATATACTCTGTGAAAATTATACATCCCTAACTATCATTTTTCTAATTTAATGTAAAACAAATATTTCATTCTGACATGGGAAAGTTTCAACCAAACAGTTTTAAATTCTGTGTCTATGCCTAGGTAAAAGACTGACTCTGAATAAAAAAATATTTAATATCTTCCTCTTGAAACAGTACTGTATTATTGAGAGGGTTAGCGATTTGTTTGGGTATGATTTAATTCAGTTGTTCAGAAATTTGGAAAATACTTTTGGTTGAAATATAATGGCTTAAAATTCTGATTTTATATTCTCAGCTGAGTAAATTTACAGTAAAAAAGTTATTTTGGTTTTTCAGTCTTAATGATTGTAATGATTGGTATGCGTAACAAAAAGAACAAAACAATGTTGAATAGTTGCCAAGATTTTCCGACAGCTTTGTTTGCCTAACAAAGAACTTACTGGTTTGGACATGTAGGGGACAAAAGTGTATATGCCTTAAGGTATAGTAAATGGCATCATTCATTCGTTCACGTGAAGTCTGTACACCAAATCATAGAAAAAACCCACTAATGTCTGTACAGAAGTTTGTAAATAGACAGCCCTTTTTCCCCCATAGCAGTTGGCCTGGTCACCCAAGTGTATGTGCATTATATCCAGTCTCCACATAGATTTTTTACCAACCTTTCACTTACATATTTCACATGCAACACCACTCAAACAAAACAAAAACAACAACTTTAAAGCCAGAAAAAGTCTGTGCAAGTATAGGCTGTAATCTGCTGCGGTGTTAAGACTCACAGCAATACTGGCTTCTAGTGGGTGAGATTAGTCATCACAGTTCTGAGAGGAGTTGGATATGTTATGCAGGCCACGGACCACCAGGCTCCAGAGTAGTTCATTCTTAATAGTAAACAGCTGCCATCCTATGGCAGGTACATATAGTACTCTTAGGAAGCATCATAGCACAAACCCTTAGAAAAACAATGCAACGGTGAACCATTTCTTGTCTGCAGTGTGTCAGGTAAGCCCACACCAGACATCGCACATTAGTGGAACACATCTTGGCTGAAATATATTCTAGCTGTGGATCAATTTAATTTGAACCCTTCAACCTTGCGAGAGGAAGGTTTGCAAATTAAGAAGAGCTTATTTGAGAACGTGGTTCAATGCAGTGCAGTGGTTTTCCAAAGAATGTCTGCAACCTCTGGCCCCTACATCTTGGTCTCGCTGTCAGCAGGCCTCTCGTTCTCGTACTCATTCTCCTGGCAGATGAGCTGGTACGGCTTCTTGTCTGCCTCCTCCACCACTGAGTTGCCCATCTCGGGGTCCTTGTTCTGCAACTCATGGCGAGACAAGTGTTCCACTATACCTGCACCAATGGAGTCTCCAAGGACATTGGTGGTGGTGCGCAATCGGTCCCTGAGGAAAGACAGCGAACACGTGAGGACAGGAGGTAGGGAGTGGAAAGAGAAGACAAGACATGACAAGATGAAACAAGAGAAGACAAAACAAGACAACAGAAGACACAAGAAGACAAGACAAAAATCAAAGACTAAAGTGAACAAGAACATAAAATATTTAACAATTCCACTGAAGATGAGTGCAAATGAAATCCATATGGAGTGTATGTAAATTTGTGTACATAAAAAATATGATTTGAAAACTGGAGGCGTAGTTTTAATCGCTCCAGGCAAAGCCACACGAAACACCCACAGTAGATAGGAGGAAGTGGGGCTTTGCACTGGGATTGGCTGCTGACTGAATAAAAACCAGATGGATTGAAGGACATGGAATGTGAAGGGAGTGTCTCTAGAATTTGTCCTATAATCCACTCAAGTGTGTAGGGCACACCCATTTGATCCCTTTTAACCCCCTAAAATCCCCCTGGGTGGAACTTGATTGAATTCATACACACTATACTTTATTTTCTCATGATTAAACCCACTTCATTCCTCTAAAAGGTGCTGCTGCTACTTGAGGAAACATCTTGCCTAGATCATGTTTTTTAATGACTTACACACTTTAAGTGACTTTAAGTTTTCTAAGATGTCATATATAGCCAATACTTACAGGAACCAATCAACAGCAATGATGAGTGTGATGTCATCAGTGGGCAGGCCTACAGACGTTAGCACTATCACCATGGTGACTAGTCCTGCCTGAGGGATTCCGGCTGCTCCGATACTGGCTGCTGTGGCTGTGATACTGATGAGGAAAAGTGCAATAAAAAAGGCAGTAATGAACTCTTAATCATTCTTGGTAATAGCATTGATGTGGGTCACTTAGTTCAATTCCCTTGTCTGAGCTACTATTCCTCATCTGTCCCTGGTCAAATACAGAGACTGGTGGTTAGAAAGTTATTAAAGCTGTAATGTGTGGTTTTGAGGCTTGGATACTTCACTTGGGTTTGTACAATTTCTTGCCATAATGAAAGTAATGACAAATGTAATAGAAATATTCACTTGTAAATCCAAAAAAGATTCAACTCCCAGAGCAGACGAGGTTTACTGAATCAAATAATTTTGGATGCTTTTAAATTATTGAATGAATGCAAGTGTATGCAAGTGTACAGCATATCACATACCTGATGGTAAGAATCTGTCCGAAGTTAAGGTCATAATCATTGACCTGAGCGATAAAGATGGCTGCTAGGGCTTCATACAGAGCTGTGCCATCCATGTTTATGGTGGCGCCGACAGGAAGCACAAAACGAGTCACGCGCTTGTCCACCTTGTTGTTTTCTTCCAGGCATTTAAAAGTGATGGGCAATGTGGCAGAACTGAGAGAGGATTGAGAGAGAGAAAGAGACAGAGAGAGAGAGAGTGACAGAGACAGAGTGAGAGAGAGAGAGAGAGAGAGAGAGAGAGAGAGAGAAACAGCAAAACAAAAAGAAAGGGATAAATCAAGCCTCCTAGAAATTACAATGAATTGCTGAATATCTGCTTTCACACTGACCAGCAGATTAAGGTACGCAATAAATCATGCTTATCAACACACATCACCTGTGGCATTCAGAGAGGCTGACTGCATACTAAAGTCTACAACCATTCACTGCAAGCTAGCTATGATTTAAAAATGCAACAATTGCATTCATGAAGTATGCACAATGTCCAGATTTTAAATAAATTTGAGGGGCAATTGGGGGACATTGTTACTTGTTGGTTTGCAGTGTGCTGCTTGCAATAAGGATTACTATCCTTTTGTCTTAATTTTTATCTAGTCAGTTTAATTGTATGTAACAAAAATGATTCATTTCCTTAAATGTGAAACTGCACTTTATTATAACTCATAGTACTTTATTTAATAAGCACAACTATAATGTTACCTTCAGTTTTACTCCTTATTCCTATTGTACTGTATTTTTATTGTCTTTTGTGCCAGTTTCTTTTTTCTCTATCGTAACTACTTCTCAAGCAGTGAAGCAATGCAATTTCAGAGTATTGTATGTGAGAGAATGATAATAAATCAAACCTTGACCTATCTTGTCAGTCTGTGAGATTTTGAGTTGGACTTGTCATTTTGTAAAAATTCCAAAACCTCCAGTAGCATACCTGGAGGATGTTCCCAGGGCAGTGATGAGTGCCTGCAACAGCCCAGCGATGAAAACAAAGGGGTTCTTCCTGGTGACGACGAAGTAGAGTGTTGGCAGGACAACGATGGCGTGGATGAGTAGGCCACAAATGACAGTAATTGTGTACATTCCCAGCTGGCCACCCATGGTTGAAATGTCATCCATCTCTACGATCTTACCAGCAATCAGGAACAGGATACCGATGGGGGCATACCTGAGGATCGATGAGTGTTATTGAGAATCTGCAATTGAAAGATCCAACACTTCCCTCTGCATTAACTCTAGCCATCCATGCATCCCTCCTTGTACTAACCACATGATAATGGCGACCAGCCTCATGATGGCTTCATTGAGGCAGTCGAAGAAGTCCTTGAGGGGCTGTCCCTGTTCCCTCATGCTCCCAATGATCAGGCCGAAGCACATGGAGAACACCACCAGGCCAAGAGCATTGACTCCATTAACTGATCCTGGCACTTGGATCAGCTCCTCCTGGGTTATCTCCTGGCTACCGTTGAGTGTGAATATTGAGTCATTCACTGACACCTTCACATGGACTACTCTTTTGGCATACTGCGTCTTGAACTGGGTTTTAATAAACAGGACAGGTTAGTTATTAATCCCTGGAACAAAAACATTTTATAAATACTTCCACTGAGATTCAGCGTAATTGAAGATTCTAACAAAGAGCTTGTTGAAAAAAAGAAAATGTGTCTCCAAAAGATTTCCAGGGTAACACATTGAATTTCAATTCTTTACAATAAAATGTACAAATGGATCAAGTTTATTGTGAAAGGGATAAATGTTTGTGAGAGTGGCACTGAAACAAGGTTAATGACTCAACTGTCTCAGTTGTAAACATGGGCAACTAAGAATGATTGGATGATTAGGTGCCCATGTAAAATGTCTCATCACTTTCTGGAATGATTAATTGTGAAGCCTCTATTTGCAATCTTTATGTTAGAACAATGAGTAGAGATTGAGAAAACCAGTTAATAGAAATAACATCTGATGTGTTTTTATATAGATGTAAATTAAAAAGATATACATTTAGATTTAATTGCTGATTGTGTGAAATTAATTACCAGTGTAACAGAGATCTCTAGTAAGAAAATGGAAGTCCACAGGAATGACAATGGCAATATGAACATTTCATGTAACTGCAGGACAAGAAAAGAGGGGTGTGGTAGGAGACTTACCTGTTTGGTGCAAGCCTCCACAAGGTTAGGTGGAAACATGTTTCTATAAAACACAATAAAAGAGGTACATTTTTGTTAGAGTTAACAACTTTTTTACAAATTAGAAGTACACATTGCTAAAAAACAGCAATGTTTTGTTTGAGCACCTCCATCTAAGTGATGAGTATCAAAAGTGGGCAAGAAATAAGGCATTTTGACTTTAAATTTTTGTTGACAGAATCAGTGTGTTGGAGTGATCTTGTAATTGTTTTTTTGTTTCCTCAGTGTGCATAAATGTGTACGTGCGTAGTTACCTGATAAGGTCCAGAAAGGCATCAGCAGGGCTGACCTGCTCTATCTTCTGCTGCTTGGTGAACTCATCCTTTGATCCTTTTCCAGGATGAATGATGAGCACCATGATGATACCGATAAACACAGCAATAACGGTAGTGGTGGTATAGTAGATCACTGCCCTCATACCCATTTTACCAGAAGCACGGCTGTCCAGAGCGGCCATTCCTGAAAAGGACATATCATGTAAATTAAAGTATATAGGGTTCATCCTCCATACAGTTCCTGTAGAGGGAGCAGCAGTGCTATGAGCAGCTCCAAGTCACTGAGCAGTATAGGATGGATGTATTCATTTATTAATTATTTCACCAATTTAATAAAACATATGTTTTCCCATGTTTTCTATGTTTAACATAGATGTGTTATGAGCTTGAGTTCCTATGAGCATTTACAGTGTGCCTGGGAAAAGGTGTCATTATTATTGGTGGAACACACCCATCTGGATTATCTGCCTTACTATCTGTGACAACAAGGAGCTGCAAGAAACACGATCTGACTCTGACTTTCAATGGTGGGAAACCCATCAACAGATCTACTATACAAAAGCTGTTTACATACTGTATATTCATATGAAGATCATATTTTTCTAAATTATAGCTGCAGGGGCACCTATTTCACCTCAAAGTAGAGTTTGCATTTTTCAAATCACTGTCTTTTATTTGATCACACAACAGTGCAATGTGTCCCCACATGTGACATTAGTTTGTTGTGAACACAAAGAGCAGACAGACATGTCAGTTACGGATTAACAATCTGACCTCAATATTTGTGTCATGTAGAAAAATATGCATTAAACATGTAGGCCTATCTGTATTCTGAGATATAAACTATCTACTGTGAGGCATATCAAGCTAAACCCAAAGCACAGAAAGTAAATGATAAAATACAACACAGAGCGATGTTTTATGCAGACCAAATGTGTTCCAGCTTGATTCAGAAAGAAAGTTTGATGATCACAAAGAAATATTTGGCCCCTGCCGTGTCTGGTAATCTTTGCAATTCCGCAAGGAAGGGTGGATACTGTCTAATTATACATAACCTAAAATATGTGGTGAGTTTTATTTTTACAGACCAGCTAAATAGCCACACATCAAAATCAGGGTGCACGAAAAATAGTTTTAAGAATCGATAAACCACTTCTGGAGACAGAACTGCTGGAGCCTGGGGGCTAAGCCATCCTCCACAGCTTTAATAGCATTAAATAGACTCTGTAGGGATACTGGTGGTAAAAAGGAAACAGGCAAGCTGGAAACAGACAGGTTGCCTGAATAGGCACGACAGCGGCATTATATTTTTAATGTGTCAGGCCCTGTTATGGCCATTATCTTCATTCAGAGCCATACAAGGCAAAGCTGGCTTTGTGTGACGGGAGATGTATGTGTTCCTTTCATGTGTGGCACTTTGACACCGTGTATAACAGTGTGAGAGTGTGTGTGTGTGAGTGTGTGTGTGTGTGTGTGTGTGTGTGTGTGTGTGTACCCACTGCCCCTGCTCTGGCCCTCTCTGTTCCTCTTGTCTCAACATGCCCAGGACTTAAGCTTTTATCCAGTTCTTTTAGATCCTCTTCCTCCCCTCTTCATCCTTTCCTCCCTCATTTTCTTCTCACAGATCCTTCACTCTCCCGCTCCGCCCCCCCCCCCCCCCCCCCCCCCCGGGCCCCCGGCCCCCGAGCAGAACACCCCACGAGAAAACCACCCCACACAC
>JAVQJL010026753.1:0-19279 GCA_036024295.1 Nannoperca obscura | reverse complement strand
AGATAGATAGATAGATAGATAGATAGATAGATAGATAGATAGATAGATAGATAGATAGATAGATAGATAGATAGATAGATAGATAGATAGATAGATAGATAGATAGATTTAGGACACATATACATAGACACATGCTTTGATGAAACATACAACAGTATTTAACAATGTTATCCTTCATGCAGCATTATGTGTCAGTGTGTGGGCATTAAATGGTCTATGATCACCGTGAGCTTTCTGCTGTATGTTGGAAGTATGAGACTATCAGCTCTGATAAAGGTCTGCATCTTTCTCATTTCCATACGTCTCCCCTTGATCAAGTCTGCTCATTTATCGTCCAAATCTGTGATGACAAGCCTTTACTTATTTTCCCAGCTGCCGGCGGTGATGAGAGCATAATCAGAAACATCATTAAGGCCCTACATAGACGGCTGTGCCTGTTAGTCCTGTTACCCACACCCATAATAACTCTGAAAATGCAAATCAACTCCAGGTAATCTATTAATGTCACTTCAATTTTATGTCTGCGCTCCAATTTAGCAGATCTTGACACATTTGGCGAGGATCCCTGCTTCCGTACAGGTATTCATTTTGCTGGGGTTTCAGAGAGCACGGCCCATGCGAAGAGGAGACGGGCCATCTGTCTACGCGCCCGTTTATTAATCGTCCTGATAATGAAGCACACTCACAGCCTAACACTCCTGGGGCATCTCTCGCATGAGTTCCATCCAGCAAAACAACTTTCAGCAAGTTTGTTTCGCTGTGTAGCAATTATTGTCATTCGCACCCCCCTTAGTGCAGGGAGGTTGGTCTAGCGACCTCCTCCTAATTACCTGGAAGCGTCATTTCAAGCAGACTTTGTAATTTCCAACTACATCACAACCCCCTTGTTAGCTGCAGAAGGGTAGCAGAGCCTCATAATTCCAACATATGGTCGACAGACATACAGGGGAATTTGTCAGCTTGTACTGGCCTTAAAGTTGAAGACCCCATTAACAGGAAAACAGGATCTACTAATCCTGTGAGATCTGTGGAATCCGTGCAAATAAATTATAATTCTAATCATGGCCAGGCATTCACAAATAAGCAACAAACTCACTTTTAATTGAAGTGACAGTGAAACATAATTATTCTAAGAATACGGGCAGGATTTGGAGAGGGAGAGCAAATATTAATTTGATTAAATGAATTGATAAGGGTTTGAATTTGTGTCCTTCAATTAAAATAAAATATCACACAGCCCTTTACTTGCCTGAAGATCAGAAGCAAATTAAATGACACAACCCATGAATTTATAAAACACATCAAACTAAATCGAATAGATTATCTAAAAAAAAAAAAACAGCATGTGGTTAAAGCTACATAGTACATTCAACAGGGATCGTCCCCCCCCCCATGCTACACAACCCTGCCTCGCAAGGATTACATTGAAATACTACACATTTGCAGCAGCAAACACATTATGTAAAAGCTAATGCTAGTGTAGCTAATGTCTCGGAATCATTTAATCGCAATGTTACAACTGGAAATAACATAGATGAACAGTATTGACAAGTAATCTACATGTGCATTTTAATGTCCTTCATACATTCCCATTGTGTTGTGTCGGACTTGCAGCATTTCTGTTTTGTATCTGAATCTGTTTTCTGTACTTGCAGCACATTCCTTTATGTCGTGTAGTTCGTTTATAGCCTAATGTTAGCTTTTGATTAGTTGATTGCATTTGCTCTTCAAAAATCAAATGGTGTTCATTTGTGAAGATTTTCACTTGCACTTTTGTTTGCCACAAAGCTTATTTTCTGCAGTAATCCAAAATCCATTGGAAAAATCCCATTGGCCTTTTGCTTAGGGAACCACGGAAATGCTAACGTCCGGGTTGGCCAACATCATCCCTGCAGCACTCTACTGTGCATATAGACTAAAACAGAAATAGAAGAAGAGTAAAAATTTAACATTTGTCTAGATTGAGATATAATGGTGCTCTGTGTCTTCATAAAGCAATGTATTGTTTTAGTTTGTTCTACTGCCCCCATAAGAGTGGCCAAAAAAAAAAAAAGGTTATCCCTAGTTACTAAAAATGTTATATTTTGGAGATGCATTTATTCCCATTCAAGCTCTCACAAAATCTTTACTGACAACACACTAATCCTGGCTCCGTACACTGATGAGATCAAACTCTAGTCCTACTGAGACTGGCTGTCTCTCCTCCAGTGCAACCATCACCTTCGCTCTCCACTTCCTGTCATTGTTGCACTGTACCCTGAGACACGATCCGCTAAACAATTAAAATGGTAGTCACCTCCATTCTCAGCCGTTCGGGAAAATGAAAGTCACAGAAAAGTCACAGAAAGCCACACATCTTATCCAACTGGCCCTTTTAAAGGAAGAACAAAAGGTCTTCCTCCTTCATTTCCCATTAACCTCTATGCTCCTCCGTACACAGGAAACATGGCGACCTCAGTGGCCCATGTCACATATCTCATCCGGCTGTGGGGACCGCTTCCTATGGGGGATGGTGACATTCAATGAGGGGGTTTTTCTATCTAGCCGTAGTCCTTGGCAGATAAAAGGTGGGTGTTGATATATATCCCTGGTCTCACTGATACGCCGTGGATACACTCTTGATAAGCGAGGAGCCTGTAAGACATTGATGAAGTCTGGAGTGGAACTGAGGATAACATCGTCAAGAGAACTAGCCCGTTATGGTCTGGATTAGATTTTTGATTATTCGATGCAGGTGGCTTCTCGCTAGGCAGAAATACATCAGCACACTCAGCATTGTCTGAACTCAATACCAGACATAATGCGGCATCTCTTAACCTGTGCCATAATTACATTTGAATGCTTCCTAGTTTTACGTCACGGTGAGGATTTGCACATCCGTTTTTTTCCTACTCCCTATCCTGTGGACTTTATTTATAAGTTATCCAGTGCTCAGCACACTACTAGTAATCCACTGAGTCCTGCACAAATTCTCATTTCAGCATGATAAAGATGAAACACCACTCAAAAGAAACCAGTGATTTATGAATGTGAGGCGAGAGAGATGAATGACTTATTGTTTGTTTGTCCGGAGCGTCTGATTCTTCTTATAATGCCGCAGCACATGGAAACTTAACAAGAGGAAAACTAGTCGCTGAGAGAAAAGCCTTTCAAGAAAACAACTAAGCATTCGTGAATGTTTAATTAATCAGTAGTGACAAAAGGGAACAACAATCAACAAAGAGACGCCGATTTCCATTTCTTATGCATTATTCCCACTGGCAATTCACAGAGTGCTGTCAACTACCACTTTGCTTTCTACCCCATCACTATGGCTCTCCCTGCACTGTGCTGACAAAACCCTTGGAGAGCTACAGTACATTTCAACTGAGATCCAAAACAATGAGCAGCAGGGATCAAGTAACAGAGTTCAGACAACAAGAGTTCACTGTTATTCTGTGTTTACATGGATTCTTTTGCATTGTGTTTTGTTCCTTTTTGCGCTCGCCGGCGCTGCAGGAACAGCTAATAAGACTCAGCTGCTATGATCATGAGACGCTGAAGCTAAAACACAGTTACCTCAAAGAACTGACGCAAGGGCTTCAACCTACAGATGGGATTTCCCAAACAGATTCCATTACATACCTAACACCATCTGCCCTAGCATGTTATGTCAGCTTCATGACAGGTAACAAGAGGAAGCTCGATGAGAAAACACAATAACAAGAGCATACCGCCCAACAACAGACCTCAGCACCCCTCGCTGAACTCCTACAATGTCAAAACGGCATAAAGACACTCTGATCTCTTTTCTGCTACTGATGGAAACATTTTCTACAAGACTCCTACTGCTCTGGGGTCAGTGGTGAGGCTCCCCTGAAGAAAAAAAAAACTGTGTGCTGATCCACTTAAAGGCTTCTGCCAATCCCAGATGAGCAATACATTTGAATTATGTGATCATCACGCAGCGGTCATTTAAATGCATGAATGCAATAAGAATGTGAATATATGAATATATTAGCATACAGTCAAATGGAAAGTGTTTGCAGTGGTTTCTGTACCAGTTTGTGGAGGGATTGAAGAATGGTAGCTTGTGGCAGTTAGCATCAGTCACCGTTGTCAAGCTTAGTGACAGTGTGGTGCTAACCGTTTCTGTTTCCTGCTTTTATTTGGCTTCCTCTATGACTACACTGCAGAACTAGACACAACGTCTGAATCTTGAATTAAAAACCATCCATGGACAGATATTCATAGAGTTGTTAAGTTCCGTGTAAATGCCTCTGGTACAAAATAACATAGTCCACAGTGGTTTCTGCTCCTAGTCTCTTTCCCACAGTCTTTAAAATATTACATTCTGAGCATTCTAATGTTTCCGTAAATATTTGATTGTAGTGATCATCAGCTTATAACACATAGCTCACTGCACACATATTGCTGACATAAAATACATATTCCCAAATGCTCCACATCAGAAGAAAGCATGGCCCTTGACCTAAACAAAGTGGAGAATAGCATTTCTTTATGTTTGCCAGAAGGGCAAGTGTTGTATACATGTGCTGATGTTGCTGTAGCACGTCTGAAATGTGCTAATCGTGCTTTTTCAGCTTCTGTAGAATTCAAGTTGTGTGTGAAAGACATTTTTTTACGCCTTTTCCCGCTTCCCTTATGTGGTGAGTTGTTTCATTTTACAACACGAGATACTTCGGCTCATGTTTTACATTTTGTTCCTCGGCCTTCTTTTCGAGTGGGTAGTTTTGTAGAAGATATAACATTAGCATAGTGCAGCCTTGCCGAGTGTGTGTTGACATGGACACCAGTTTGTTCAGTTGCAGCACTGAGCTCTGGGTGAAGTTCTAGTGATCTGATTTATCATTCTTGTATTTTCATTTGTCAATATCAGTCATAGGAAGTAAGCATGTAAATAGGCACACTCATTTCCTCCTCATTATTTTTAGGCAATAGCCCATTAAAGATCAGCTGTCTTGGAAATTGCTGTCTGCGGCAGCGACTAGAAGAAGAAGTCTGTCGATTGTGACTCACCAACAGCAGACATTTCTGGAACAGAGGCTCGGTACGGGCCTTCAATGAACTGCGGTGGATTGTCGTTAATGTCCTGGACTTTGATGATGAACTCGGATGGCGGCTCCAAGGGCTCGTCTGTGTCGGCATTAATGACCTGGGCTGTCAGTGTGTACTCGGCCTTCTCCTCACGGTCCAGCCTCTTCATGGCGTGGATGTCGCCCGTTAATTCATTGATAGCGAAGATGGTGCCTGCCCCCTCACCTGCTAGGACGTACTTGATGTTCCTGCTGCCCACATCCAAGTCTGTATGTAGCTGCAATCAAAAGGAAAAGAAAAATAATAGATACACTTAAAAGGTGCAGGAGAGTCCTCAGTTTGATCCAACTGTGTAAACAGAGACAGCCTCGGCTTTAATGAATGCAAGTTGATAGGTTCAGCAGATAAGTGTACAGTATAACTGCAATGTGTTGTTTTTGCATGCTGTGCTTTGTGGCAAGGAGTGTAGCCGGGATACTAAACGTGGCTCAACATAGCCTACACAATGCTAAATGAAGCCCGCTGGGGACAATAACTTTATAAGTAGCACAGGAAATGGACCTTAGCCTACATTGTTTCTCGTTATACGTCGAAAATGCATCATACAAGCACACGTTGCGGGGATATTGCTCCCTACAGTCTGAAATTCACAGAACGAAGAAGTGCTTTGAATGTGCATTCCATAACAGCAGGCAAGAACAGAAAAGTATCAGAATCCATAAAAAATTAAAGAGAAAACTCTGCACATGATGATTCATGCTCACAAATAACTAGCCTAAAGTTACTGGATGATACTGCATGTTCCTCATTATTTTTGTAATTACAGTTCCATTAGTTCACTAAAGCTGCATTATGTGCTAGGCTGAGTGGTTGGCTCCCACTCGCCGCATGGACTGAGTATAACTAATGAGCCTGACAATGCTACATAAGTCTGTTGAAACATCTGTGGACATAAGTACAGGTGAAACCTTCTGCTGTTTCAAGTTTAAAAGGTAAATTGGAAGGGCAGGAGATACAACAGTGCGGAAAGAAGAGGTCGGGGAAAAGACAAACACCAGGGCTTTGCTTTTATTCACATAAACAGAAAGAGCACTTCTTTTACTTTAAGTCACCTTTTATACAAGCCTCTTGATCCTCAAGGTGAGTGACTTTCAGAGCGGGATGAGAGAGGCGCTGCAGGACATTTACAAATCCTACAATGTTCAGTGTCGCTGTGACACGGCTGGCAGCCCTCTTCTTTTCAGTTTGTATTTTTGTTAATATACATGCCTCTAAAAAACACACACACACACACGAGCATGCATTAAAACATCTGTATTCAGCAGCTTTAATTTAATTTCCTGCCACAGTGTTTCAACAGAGATCCCCTGTGGGAGCATGGTTAGGGTGCAGAGTAGCCAGGTAAAAAACTGTCTGAAAAAATCCCGACCTCTAAACCCCCCACAATGTTTTTATAAGCCGGCTTTTATGCATATACTGTCTCAGAGGTGTTGTTTGCAGACACTGACAAAGCACACTCACTTAAATTGTCACACCTTGCACTTTTGTTTTCCTAATTGTGCCATCATTTCATATGAATGATGTAGCTCATTAACACAAATGCCTCGCAACATCCTGCACACTGAGAAACTCTTTAAATGAGCTCAAATTAATGATCGTCTGTCATTGTTTTTTTTTATCCTATGTGTGACTTCTTGTGTGTAGTGGTATGCCTGCAGCTCAACATTGTGACCGCATGTGCCTGTGTGTCCCTCTTAGGGGTAGAAATGGTTTTGGTTGTGCGATACATCATACATATATATTTTTAACACATTAACACATCAGCAATTGTATCCAGGTGTGCTTGGCACTGACACTCCACTTCTTCACTTGGCACTAATACTGCCAGGTGAGGTCACCTATATATATGTTTCCAAGTTCAAAACAAACTGTCAGGCTCATTTTCAAAATGTGCTGGTTTATTAGTAGAATTTTAAATATTCATTTGTTTGCATAAAAACCAGGCAAGGTCTCAGTAAGACTGATTTGCCCTCTATTAATCAGTCAATCAATCAATCAAACTTGTATTGCACCCTTTATGTGAGAGAGCAGCACACCCTTGTTACAGGGTGGTGCAATTTAAAAAGATTTACAGGTGATTGACAAGCTGATGATAACATTTAAATATAATTGAAAACTAATGCACACTCACTAAAAACGGAGTAATAAAAGTGAAGTAATAAATCCAATAAAATAGAACAAAGATGATGAGAAATACAAATTAAATAAGTAAGTAACATAGTTTGATATCAACACGTTCAGCTGCTCTCAGATCCTCGGGGCAGGCCGTTCCACTGCCCACCAGAACTTTTTGCCCTGAATGTTGGTGCAACTATAAGATTTGCACCAGACAAATTGAGGGGTTCTTACTGGTTCACATACATTGCAAGTTTCTCAGACAAACAAAAGACCGTGTAGTGCTTTATAAAGTAATATCACAGCTCTTGATATCCACACACCATGGTTGGGATCATTTAGAGGCAGTGCCTTGAACAACTGTAAAACAAAGCGAGAGGGTCATGTTCCAGTCAAGCGCTACACAACAACATTTTTTAGGGGATTGATTTCTCCTCCTGTGGACAGTTGTAACATTTGAATTAGCATTGTATAGCTGTTCAGATAGCACAAGCCCTGGTGCATTTCTGCTGACAAGTTAACAACAATTACAGGTGGGAAAATAAATCCTCTACTTCACATAAATAGCACACTGTGTGCTTTCTCTTGAAAAAAAAAGTAATGCAAGCAATCATCACTTTGCTGGAAACTGTCAAGTTAACTCTTCATTTGAGCCGAGCTGGCGCTGTCTCCTCTAAATGCCCCAGTCGCCCACATCTTAGACAGCCTTTGCACTGGAGTGCACAAATGGTCATCAAAGAGTACAATTACTGAAGGGTGGTGGGGGTGGTTGGGGGGTTCTGTCACAGGTCCTTGTCATTAACTGAGTTGCCTGGGCAACTAAACCAGCACCAACAATCAGTGACATTGACTGTGGCATTCAGGAAACAAGCAGATAATGGATAAAAACATACTGCAGTCATAATGATTATGTGCTACGATGCAGACTGGAGTCTTGAAACACCTATGCAGTATTCTGAGAACCGGGTGAAGGTTGTTTGGACACACAGATGATCTCCCTGCCTATGTTTATGTTGTTAGTCACCCATTTTCCCCGGCTATAAAGTCTAAGAAAAGCATCCATTGCTTGAATAATTCTGAAATGTCCTACAGCAATCATGTGTAGTTTCAATCGACCTGTAAATAAAGTAAGCAGTGTGACTGCATTGTTGTGATGAATGCAAACAGAATCTATCATAAAGGAGAAATAATTCCATCAGTGAGTGTGGCGTGTGTGTACATACTGGGAAAGTCATTATCACTCTTGCCTTAGCCGCTGTACTCTGCCTGTATATATGGACAGGCATCCATATATTTGGAGGCTGCAGTTCAAAATGATAAAGAAAAAGTTGGTTGACTGAAGAAATTATGCTATGGCAGTGCTCCCTGCTTCGTGCCAGTACCGTTGTGCACGCCCATGCCCGCACACACACACACGTGCACACCTCCGTTTGCCAACCGCAACTCTCAATCAGGGACTGCATGGGACTGCTTATCCTGTCAGCGGAGGAGGAAATATGTCAGTCCCTGCTGAAGATGAGCTTTTTACGGCAATCACTTGAACAATCACTGTGTCCTAATGAGGAAGATTCTACAGATTCTACTCCCACGCCCAACCCCCCACCTCTGCCTTGTGCCTGGGTTCCACATACTTAAGTGTAGTCCTACAGAGGGAACTAATGATTTTGCTCCTTGTCAGGGCAAATGGTAGATAGGACATGTGCTCCTCCTCTCGATGTACCAGTAGGACTGGAGAAGGAGAGGGAGTCTGGAGCGAGGAGCGAGAGGGAGGAGATGCTGTCACTGTGATGCAGCTTGTCAACTACTTTCTGCTAGAACAGACTGCACACAGCACGTCAGACCGCCATCTGCAAATTCTACCTCAGTTAGTCCTTGGTAAGGGTCAGAGATCACTTCTTTTGCTGAATATTATCTGAAAAAACACTGTCACACACATATAAAGTATGTATACTATTTATCAGCTGTGGAAGAAGTACTCAGATCCATAACAGGGTACCACTACATTAGCAATGTAAATATACTCCTGCATTCAAAATTCTACTTCATGTAATATATAACAGTCAAAGTACTAGAAACAAGTACTTGTATTAGTACAGATGTACCTGATTACATTGTACCTTGTTTACAGTATTTTACATATACAGTTCAGCTACACACATTTGTCTAATTGTGTTTAAATTTCATCTCATATATATTATTCTTTTATGTAAAATATTTATCTGAAAATTAACTATAGCTGCCAGATAAATGAGGTGGAGTAAAAAGTACGTCTGAATGGAAATATTCATGTGAAGTACTATATGTCAAATGTGTACTTAATTACAGTATCACCACTGTTATATATAATCATACACACAAGGACACATATATACACACACGTGCGTACCTTTTAATCTTTTAATCTCATTACTACCTGACACTAAAGCATAATGAATTGAACTGAAATTGTAGCATTCAATGTAATTTAATGTAGCAAATGACATCGATCAGAATGAGAATGTGCTGTATAATGAATGCATCATTGTGTTGACTCTAAATGTCATGTTTGGTGCGATCCTGATGTGGTGAAGACGGCAGGCTCGTTTATCCAAAGCTGTGTGACCAGATAAGGTGATCATACCGGAGGGTAAAGGGGTGAAGAGGGATGCGTTGCACATTAAATATGTAGTTGATTGCATGTTATGTAAAATGTATGGGAAGCCGAAGGCCATGCACTGTGTGGACTAGTTTACATAGCACCTTTGTTAACAGCCAGATGTTATCCTTTCTCTCTTCAGCTCAGTTGTTATGGCCCAGTTCTCCTCATCTGGTCAATGTGACCCAGACTCACAGAATGAATCCAGATAAGTCATTCAAGAGGGCTTCATACGGCAATGAGCGATCAACAGGGGGTAATTCATTGCCAAAACTGGTAAAATTAGCGCTACCATTTTTTTTCTCCCATCTGTACAGCCTTAGGCAACTGTAGCCTAAATAGTTACTCCAGATAGATTCTGCTCAAACATGTCTGGAAATGAATTGTAGCTTCCTCCCATTTGTTGGATTTCGACTCTGTTAATTACACCTACATGAATAATCTGTAATTCTAAATATTGCAATAACATTTTGAATGTACAGAACAGATGGCGCAATGCATGATATATGATACACTTAGCTATTCTTGGGAACATTTTCCCTCCAGTCTGTCTCATGGCACGTAGCATTTTATCAAATTGGACAGAAAAGTTCCCTTCTGGTGTGAACCACAACAGACTTTACTGGAGGAAATCATAGGGTGAACATCCACGGTTGTGGAACATTGGAAATGAAAAGTTTCATTCAGAATATTGTGGCTCCTTCATTTTTCAACACAATACAAATGAGGCCAAATTTAAAGGTGTTATAGTTTAAATCACTATGAGATGCATTCATTTTTACCCATGTTGTAAACAAATATATATGTTCTCATAAATTAGAATATTCCCTTGCATTGTCCACAAAAGAATTAAATCCATGGGGTTTTGAGGCCATCTGTTGCAAAAGAACAATAATCAATATTGCTCTGTCAAACACAGTATTCTTAGAGGCCAAAAGGGGTGAAGACTGCCTTGCATGGTTTCCCATTCATTTATTATCACTGCAGACACTCGTCCTTTATTGAGACAATGGGAAAAAGATGGTGTCATGACCCACATATAAGCAAAGGTGACAGTTTGTAATTGATGTCGGCTCCACTCAGAAAAGGTACAGTAATTACAATCAGTACAGAGACTCCCAGCGCTATACTTTATTCTCACAACCTTTTTTTCTTTTTCTTTTATCGGACAGAGAACTAAATCATTGGCAAGCATTCGCCTTTCGTCTTTAATTCTGTTTTATTTTCCTCTTTGACAATCACGAATTAATGAGACAAACAAAACAAAAACACGAACATTTACTGGATCTGTGTGCAATCTGCACCGAGGTCAATCAGGGCTAATGTGTTCTGTGTCCATCCCTGCACTTTGAGCAATGGCACGTGTGTGCATTCACTGCCACCGGCGCATTATTGCTTTTGGAGAATAAGTCAAAGTCAAAGCGGCTACCTTTAGTACATGAGGGCAACACAATTAGATTTAGCCACCCATGAAAAGCCTTTTGTTTTCGAGTGTAGATGCATGGGAGGATGCATTTTAATCATAGGAGGGTACAGTGTCACCACCGAGAGAGAATGAGAAATAAGAAAATAAAAACAACTGTGCATAATGCATCCGGGCTGTGGGCTACACCAGCTCTCACTTCAAGAATGACCTACTGTATACAAACAATCTTCAGTATAGATTATTTTCCACCTGCTCATTCCATGCCGTTGTCACAGCAAGACAGCATTAAACAAATAGTCTGTTCATTGGTGTCTCACACCAACCCTTGAAAACAAAGGTAAATAAAAAAATAAAAAAACAAGTGTATAAAGAATTTGTCCAATTCGCGGCAGCTCCACATGTGTTCTGTGAAGAGCTCAACAGCCTGAATCAAGCCTGCGAGAAAAACCTGTTATTTGAACAAAACAAACAAATAAAAGAAAGAAAAGAAAGGTTCTAAACAATAAACAGACAGAGCCGTGAAAAAGTGTAAATGAGCTTGGCTACGGGGGCTGCGGCGCACATGCTGAGTGTTAAACAGAGGGAGATTTTTTTGCATTAACCTCCACTACTGTCATTACCCTACCTGTGGGCCCAAAACTCATCGGTATACACAGCATGCCGAAGGTGGGTTAGTGTGAAGGGGTGCAAAGCAAAACAAGCTTAATCAAGGAGCACAACAGTTTTCTCTTTCTTCTGTGCGGCTGACCTAATCAAATCAAGGAATGAGATTGATTTCACGAGGTGCAGATGGATCCCGTAGCAAGTCTAATTCAATGTGCCGGCTCTCCACTATGATGTGTGTTTTCTCGGTCCAGATGGTGCTGCTCGGGTTTGTAATTCATATTTCAACATTTTACTCACCCCCCCTCCTCCCCGTCCCTTCCTCCCGCCCTCTTTCTTCTTTTTTTCTTCCTCTTTTTTTTTTTCTTTTGCTCATAATTTAACCACAGAGTAAAATGAGTGTTGATGTGGAGAAGTATCACAAACTCATCTGTCAAACATGTGATCCTGTGATGTTGTTAAATGTCAGAAACAACACACATGCCAACTGGTGAGTTTCATGGTGGAGTTGCTGTAGCTCATGTTAAGGAAAGTACAGCAGCCACAGCGAGTATAGACAGAACATGTATACTACACTGAAGGTAGGGTAGTCTGACTTTTTGGGGGGACTTTATTATTTATCAGTGTGTACATTGGTGATACACCCCCTTTAGAATATTAAGATTTAAATGGGGGTGCATGGTTAAACAAGTTGGACAAATCAAACACTTTCATATTATTATGGGCTCACAGAAAGCCTTAACCCTGCACGGGGGCCTAGTGTGTTTACAAAGTAAAACATAAAGTCCCTGTTATTTATTTCTCTTCTGTACAGTTCCTAAAAGCAGCAATACTACATTATAAAATACCGCATTTAAAATTGTTCCTAAATAAAAGCAGACATGTATGATCAACAAAATGTTGTTAAAGTATCAAAAGTAAAAGCACTCATCACACATGATTATCAAATATCATATATAGTATATATTTTTTATGCTGTTAAAGTTGTTTCATTTATAGGAATCATATTGTATAAGCTGATCAGTAGTTTTGTATATAAAATGTGGATTATATATTATTGTTGTGTCTGTAAAGTACATGTAAAGAATAAATGCATTTTCTACCTTTTGAAAACTAGTGAAAAAACTAGTGAACAAACCAGCAGGGAACAAGTCATACTTCCAATGTTCTGTGCATTCCATTCAGCATGTTTTATATAGCATATATAGACTTGCTCACATTTCCATAATTGGAAGGCATGCAGTGCTGGAGCCATTCTTTGGGGCTTATTCCACTGGAAAAATGCAGATGTACTCCACAGTGCCTGTTCAAGCTGTCAAAGTCATTGTTCTCAACCTGAGAAGCCTTGCAAATTAGCCAGTTTCAATGCCAACTGCCACTGCTGGAAAGGCATGCATTGCTGGTGTCAAAAATCCCTGCAGGTATACAGTAAGTTTTTTCTGTATAGGAAGTATATAATGGGCTCTGACAGCTTTTGCTAAGCACTTTTGTTTGTCCTGTAGCAAGTCTCTACTGTAGCCACCTTTCTTAGAACAACACTGCAGGCTACAGTGTTGTTAGATCAGTTGTTAACGTGCAATAAACGCAGGTGATCGGTCAAATCTCTGTGACTTCAAATGCCAAGTGAGACCACTTGCTGCCAACAAAAAGAGGATCACGACCTGTGCCTGTAAAACATCTAAGAATAGGAGGGACTGATATCATCTTAAGTAGGATCAATATCCCGGCTACATTAGTATATTTTTTGTACATCAGTAGCTTATGCCAACGTCCAAACTTACAAAGAGAGACGCACAAAGGCTCCGCACGTGTCTGCTGTAGTTTCTCCACATTCAAAGCCAAAATATCTCTCTATGGGATGCAGCTTTTAATAGGCAGGTATTGAAAAGCACTATTTGCTCAGGCCCAAGAACAAAAGGCAGTATAAATGAGGGCTTCATTGGCTATATTAATAATCATCTGTGCCTTCTCCTTTGAGAGGCCTGTGATATCGAGTATCATTAGACATGCAAATAACAGCTCCATTTTCCCGTCTCTGGGATTAGGGAGGAAAGAGAGAAAAATGAAGAAGAGGCATGGCTGTGGCAGAAACAATTAAGCCATCCTCCTCGCGGAAGCACTTGGCAGCCGTCTTCAGGCTGGTAAGGGGGGACAGGAGGGGTCCTTTGGCTAGGCAGCAACGTCAACACGCTTGTCTGAGTGAATGTGCAATTGTGCCGAGCATCGCTTTAAGATGTCAGATCACCTTGGAGTGGACGGCAGCTACAAGCACAAGCACTCCTTCTGCGTGTCATGATGCCACTATACATGTTTCACACTCTGTCTGGAGCACAGAGACGGAGGGGAGGAGAGGGAGAACAAAGGAGCAAGGAGAGGAAGAGAGGGGAGTAATCTGCTGTTTTTGTACACGTCCGACAGTGATGACACATTCTTTTATCCCTTCCCTCACCCCACACGGGTGACCATCAAGTACAGTAGCTCAGAGACTAAATCCCCCAGCTGTCCTTCGCCACATTAAACAAATATCCAAGGCCTCTCTTGCTTACATAACCATATCCTTTGGCTAAACAGGGCCAACTTTTACATCCCGTTGCACTATTCCAACAGCACAAGCAGCAAGAGAAAAAGATGCCAAAGCTATCCTGGAATGCCGCACTTGAGATGAAGTACATGTATTTTCATACACGAAGGTAAAAGTCATTTACTCTTCCCTTCGGTGCTTGGAAAGGGGGAGTGGGCATGGAAATTGCCTCTCATAACCCATTTCCCTGATTCCCTTGTTGCCGTCACTTCATTTCTAAGTTATCTTCATCTTTCCACTTCTTGTTATCACATAACAAAGCTACCAGAGCAGGGGGAAAAAACTCTATCTTTGTCTGTTAAAAGGTTACCTAAAGAAAAGTAAGAAAACAGGTTAGGTCTAGAGGGTATTTAAGCTGTAAGATCTAGCAGCTGAATTAAAAGTGCTTTTTTAAGACCAGTAAAAACAGGTTGTTTCTCTGTGTCCGCCTAGAAAAGAGAGGGGGAGAAAAATCATTACAATGTGCCAATTCTCAATGAGAGACTGGGGATGAAAGCGTGCAGCCCGCTGACTTCAGTCCATCATCCTGGAGACGGAGACAAGACAGTGAGTCAAAAAGTACGAAAGTCAAAAGTGACCCCCTGAAATGCTCCCGTCTCCTCACATCTCTCTCTGTGTCTCTTTCGCTCCCTTTCCCTCTTTATCACTCTCTTCCTCCTCTCCCTGCTCCTCTCGCTCTGTGTCTTTTTCTGGAATCGCCCGTCGGTAATGTCAACAGAGATTTCACGGCACAGTGCCGGTGCATCAGCCAGGCTCACATTTCCCCTACCTGTGATTTACATCAGAGAGGAGGCTCATGGGGGATTTTCCATGCCAGTGAGTGGAGGGGGAGCAGTGACGGTGGTGGTGTTGGACTTGGTGTGTGTGTGTGTGTGTGTGTGTGTGTGTGAAGGGGGGAGGGGGGGTAGTACCCTGGGGCTTGACGCAGTAAGGCACTCTAACAATGGTGGCATAGACCACCCAGCAGAGAGATGCTTTTACTGCAAAGGGAACCTGCATGACTGCATTCAGGCCCTGCTCCTTAAATGTCACCATCCTCCACGTACAGCTCACAGGTCTGACTCCTTTCCAGCATATTTTGGAATAAGAGCACACACATTTTGTGCTTGTCTGCCTGTACATTTGCACGTATGTATACTGAAGTTGCAATATATGATGTTGCTGAAGGCTTAAATTGCTATTTTTAGCTTGTGGTTTGACCACCCACAGAAAAACAAGTCCTTTTATTCATATTTTGGTTTGATATACCATCTAGACTCTCAAGTCGCACCGAAAATCAATAAAATGATTTATAATCACTACCTCCTAAAGAAGGTTGATCATCCAAATCCAAATTACAAAAACAAACAAAAAGAACATAGATAATAAATGGAATCAATTATAGTGAAATAATAGGAGTAATACTAATGGGAGGCACATTTTAAAGTGGAACTTGACAGTAAAGTCAGTTAATTACATGTGCTTTCGCTTCATTACACTATCAGTTGATCTGGGTCCCATTTTATAGGGTTTATTGCAACAGAAGTGATTTTCCCTTTTCCAGAGAAAATCCAGTGACTCTGTCCACTTGACCCCCAAAACATCTGACACACAGACAGGACTTTGTGAAGCAGCCACGTTAAGTTGCTCTTTACAAATATCACACATGCTCCATAAGATGTTGTTAAAGGGCAGATTGGGCTTAAATTCACCACAATGTACTAAACATCATTCAGAAGTTCACATACGTGTTGTGGAAATGAACCTTGATTAGATATGATTTGGAGTAACCACCCCTTCAGTGCGTATTAGAAACTGAGGAAGACAGTGTAAAAAGTAACACTCTATATGTAGCAATCCTAAAATGTTAGATTTATAAAGATGTTCATTCAGTGACATATTGGTATAAGGAGGTAACAGTAATTCATGGAAACCAGTCGTAGACACCGCTGGGCTGAAATTAAGTGTGTGTAGTTTTTATACCTGCTGTGTTAATGGAAAATGTGGTTCTGTATGTATTTGGGACTGGATTGATACATTTTGATTGTTAAATCAATGTACCTCAATAAAAAAGATAGAGAGCAAAGATATTTTCTTTTTTCTTCATTACCTGTGATCATATTCAGCTGTGCAGATTTGCAGATAGCTTTAATTTAATTTACTTAGATTTCCCGATATCTTTCTTCAATATTTGGAAGTGAATGGCATTTTTTCTACATCAACAGAAAGTAGTTCCACTGAAAACTGTTGACAGGGTGTTCTGGGGAACTGTTCAATGGAAATGTCACTTTTTTAGATGTAATTCTTCAATGTTGTAAAATGTATTGAAATGGCTTAATATATATAGCTACTGTCTTTTTTACAATTTGGGTGAACCAACCCTTTAAGAGTTGGTGACAAAATGTTGGAATAAAATTGGTCTAATATTGTTAATTTACAGAAAACTTTATTCAAATAATACATGAATCAAACATGCATGTTTTCTGGTGCAGTTGTGGTCAGAGAGGAACCATTAACATACCAGAAATGACACAGACAGGTTAAAATATATTATTTAACTGAAACCCATACATTTTTGATTACATTTTCTATCCCAACATGTGTGTTGTGTGAGTATTTCACATGATCAACCAACATGAGAGGACACAGTTAAGTGAAATGTATTGCAACAGTCATGTCGAGGGCTAACGAGTCGGGACACGGCGTTAGGACGACATGCCATTTGTCTCCTGTAATAGGACATGAGAGCTTGCAGACGTTTGAAGGAAGTCAGCATTGCAAAACGACTCCTTCCTGGAAAGACACACAGTGAAGCTTGCCAGGAAGCCTTTTTTTCCGAGTCAGTGTGTGTGTGTGCACATACTTGCCTCACTTACCGACTTGTGTGTGTGTTTGTGTGTGTGACAGAAATGTCTGTGCATCCTTGCTTGCTAAAATGTGTGTAGGCTGTGGTGTCCGTACGCGTTTGCATCGTGTGTTGTCACGTCTGTGTGTTTGTGCGAGTGTGTCCCTGTACAAATGCCCCCTCCCTATTACAGCTGACTAGTAGATGGATGCTGGCTGTCACACCTGCCTGACTTTGTTCCTGCCAGATGCGGTGGGGTCACAGGGAAAGCGCCCAAACACTCATCAATCTCAACCATTGTCCAACATTCTTTCGGCTCCGGCAACAGCTTCCAATATCCATTTAGTCGCTCCAGATGCTGGCAAAAATGCTTACATACACAGAAACGGGGTGGCCAAACCTATTGACCTGCGCTGTCGGTATGGGTGGATGGAAAAACAAAGGACGTCACGGGATCCGGAATGATCCCTAAGAGCTTGTGACAAATAAAAGTTTAACTTTGCATTAACTCTGCGAGGTCGTCATCGTCATTAGGCTGGCAGTAAAAGAAATTGAATTTGGTGCGTTCCCAAATGCCACTGTCGAGTGTGATGCTGTGAGCAAGTGCCAGTATACTCCCTGCAACCTGAGGTCTTTTCATTTAATAACATCAAAGCCAAATGGAGGAGCCTGGGAGTCACTCTGGGAGGAGAAGGGGGGGTGACTGGAAGGTCTAAAGGACACAGGTATAAAACAAAACCAATCATATGACGTTGCCAACCAGTTCCAGCTGAATTTTGGAAGGAGGTGAATATGGCTGTACGAAAGGTTTGGCCGCATATCCAAGAGGGAAATAATGTGCATCGTTTTAGTCACAAACACATAATTTTGCCTTTGTGAACGCACCAAACTCAATTACATTTGAAATACACTCCTGGCCTTAAACTAGCGCCACACAAAGAAGCCAGAAAAGTAATTTCCATCATTCTGGTTCGTGCAGAGTTTTGCAGTTCCCTTGATGGGAAACGGTACTTGAGTAGCCAATCCGCTAATGGGAGGGAGGAAGATGGAGATAGAAAGCGTAAACCTGACAAATACATTTTAAACTGCTGGAGTTTTTTGCTAGCCACCCCTCCCAAAAAAATGTTTTTGATGAGTTTGACTGTAAAATATTTATTCCAAAATCTGTAATAGCAGAAAGACAGCAACAGAGGAATGCCACTGAGCAAACACAAACTACTGTAATGTCTTTATGCATGGGAAATTATTGTTGTGCTTATAGTTTGTTGGTCAACTGCTGCTGCTGTGGGTCACACTGTCATATTCGAGAAAGATGTTTTCATGCAGCAGCACATCACTTTTTCTTGACATGGCGTAGTTACTCAAGGTGCTAAAACGCTCTACAAACAGTAAAGGCGTGAAAATACAGCTCTTTCACCCCCCCGCTCTGTCTGCCTCTCTCTGTCTTCTTCTCAGCGGCGCTTTCTCTCTTGGTGTCTTTTCTACATTTTCACTCCTCAGCTCTTTCTCTCCCTTTTTAATTCTCCCTCTGGGCCTCCTGAGGGTTGGGATATAATGTACACAAACAAAACAGGCGAACGGATAAGCACTCGTGTTGTTTACGGGAGGAAAGAGGAGAGAGAAAATGAGAGAGAGGAGGAAGAAATCATCACAGCGTGCGTTTCCATTCCCGCACCCACTTTAATTGTGAAGAAATCAGAAAGTTGGGAGAATTCCCTGCAGTCTGGAGATGCACTTTGATGCTGTCACTCACACGGTGTGGGGCCTTTGATTAGGCCTTGTCTATGCACTGGAGGTTCATGACCACACTTGGCAAGCAGGAGCCATTAAAATCCCAGCAACTCTGGCTCCCCCCTCAGTTTCTCTTTGTCTTGCTCATTCTCCCAACTGGGTCACCCACTGTGAGAGACCTGATACTGAAGGTAACACCATTAAGAACGAGCGCTTGTACTGTAGGCAAAGGGGGGGGGGGGGGGGAATGACATGAAAAAAGAAACG
>JAVQJL010026745.1:0-14086 GCA_036024295.1 Nannoperca obscura | reverse complement strand
GAAACCGTGCGAGCTGATGATTGGTCCAAGTGTGGTTGTATACAGGGAGAAGAGGAGGGGTCCAAGGACTGAGCCCTGCGGCACACCTGTCGATAGGGGCCGAGGATCAGACACGTGACTTCCCCAGGAGACCTGGTAGGATCTACCCTCGAGGTAAAATGCCTGGTCAAAGGTTTAGCTCTTTCATTCATGTAGCCCCTTTCAGATTCACATGCACCCCTTTACATTAATCTGATGGCAATTTAAGACATTGGGCTCATGTCTGGATAAGTACAAGAGTCAATTTAAAGTCAAACGTAGAAGTCACAACAGCAATCTTAGCAGCTCAGACCTGTAACATTTCTTTCGGCTTTCAACACAGCACAAGTCTGAAATGAATGCTGTGAGATTAACACAAAGGCTGCAGCAGCACCATGCGGTTAAACATGCAGAGGGGAAATGTGCTTCATGTTCCAGCTTCTTCTCAGGTCAGATCTGTCTATAAAAACTATTGTTCCCCTCAGAGTGAGACCAGGATAAAGGAGGTTAAAACCCCTTTGTACAACCACAATAATAATCAGACCAACACTCCCTCCCTATATGTACAATGTTCATTCATTCCAACTGCATGGATGAATAAATTAACATCAACCAAGCGTTTTAAATGCTATTAATCAAACAACTATTTGGATAACAGTTGCTTTCCCCGCTACTAGTGTTGCAGTACTGCTGAAGACAGAACATCAACAACACAGCGGCGATGTTGTTCCGTAAATTACACACTGAATCACGCCATGAGATTGCCAAAGATTCCCACCCCTAATGACAGTGCCCCCATGCACAAAACCAGGTCCATAAAGAAATAGTTTTACCAGTTTGGTGTGGAAGAACTTGACTGGCTGATTCTCTTTTTTATGGAGGGGCTCTCCAAGTTTCCAAAGATACCAAAGTAAGTGGTAGTGAATTTTAACATCACATAGTGCCACTTATAATTTGCACAAGCAGCTACAGAATCTATCATATAGTGTTGTGCACATAATAAAGGCAATAATGGTTGTAGTTCTGTTTGGTCCTCACCTGCTTTGGTGATATAGAGCGGCAGCCAGAAGAGGAAAGTGTAGCTGACCAGCTTGGCAAACAGCAGACACAGAGAGAACTCGATCACTCCCTGCAGAGTCACATCAATACAAGTTGTCAGTTTAGTGACTGAATGATACCTGCCTAGTTCAACTGCCCTGATGCAGAAAACCTGTTGACCTATATCAAGGTATAATGTGTGGTTCTCTGTTTTAAAGTTTATTCATGGCTTTTCCATAAACAGGTAAATGCCATCCTGTCTCCTTGTCTTATATTAGATAGTCTGTTGATATAAGGAATCTAGTCAATTTCCTTGTGTAAACTGGATTGTGTAAACTCATGATTGCCCCCCTTTTTACAGCTCGCCTTATGCCCAAATATTGGTGAAGTTGGATAATTATTTACCCGGCAATGTTGAAGAATCTATTCATCAGACTCTGAGATTTAACCAGTATGGTTAGGAACAATGCAACATTCGTAGTGGTGCTTTTAAGATGAAGCTGTAGATGATATTTTGAGCAGTAGTTTATAATTGACGATTAATAACCTAAGTATTGCATTTTCTCCTCAAGCTTTAAGCTTATCAAGGTTAAAACTTGTGTGACTTTACAAGTTCTCAGCTGCAAGCCAGATAACTAAAAATGTTTTCCAGGTGTCCAAATAAATGACAATTTTGCTCTGTGTAAATTTGAGTTTGACATAACTTTACTTAAAAAGTGATAGGTCAACGTTTCTGCAGCCCCAAGTGGCAAAAAAAAGATGTTGCAGGATTTAAGTGGCAGCATATCTGTGCAGATATAATTTACTGACTCTGTGATGCTCAGAGGGATCTGCATGATAAACAGAATAAGTTGTGCCCTGCATGAATCAGAACGCCTCTTCATTGGCTCGGACTTCAGAAGCACAATTCCATGGTTGTAAGAAGAAAAGTAGGTGTTTTGGATTATGGACATGTGTGTGCCTGTGTGTGCACATGGAACTGACTGGTATGCGTAGGGCTCCCATGAAGCTGATGGCGGACGGCTCCGATTCCCTCTTCACCACCACGATGGGCTGCACGGGGACACACACACTGTCCCTGGGCAACAACAGCTCTGTGTCGTAACTCTGAAGGAGAGAGACAGCAAGTAACGATCAGGAGCTGCTGATCGGTTATGTTTTAAAGAAGTTTAACCTAAAATATATTTTCATCAGTTGAGTTAATGCAGGAAGATAATGTGAATGGTGACTTCTGACGAATTGTGTGACAATAAGTGAAAGAGAAGAGAGGTGACTTAGTCAAACTGTGATTTGAGGAGGAATTACAGATTACTTCATCCAACTGAGAAGAACTCTGGAAAATCTAAATGTTACACACCAATATTCACGTGTGTCAGACACTAGCAATGCTAACATTAATCTAGGAATGTTTAAACCCAGTTAGTGTAATACATGGGCAGGGTTCATTGGCCATATAGACCAATGCAGTAAAAGAATCTGATAAAGATAAAAGATAAAACTGCCCACTGTGAAGTCTGAACCCAGCTGAGAACAGGAAAAAAGTGTCACACATGTTGATCTTGAATGTGGCCTGAGGGCCCGTAACGTTATCTGAATTAAAGAGAAATGCATATGGAGACAGAGCAACACTTTTATCCTACTCCCAAGTCTACCTTCAGTGATCAGCACCTCACACCAAACCCTTGGTGTGTGTTGCTTTTCGACTATAAACCTGACCCAACTACCATTCCAAAAAGGTTCCAGAAACTGTGAGGCTGAATACAAATCCCCCGACTTCCCTCCCTGGACTCATCAAGTCCATGAGGGCTGACTAAATCCAAAAAGATGTGGATTCAGCGTGAGAATGATTTTCCAGTGTTGATCAAACATTCCCCAAAACCTAACTGAGTGGTGATGAAGCAACCACAAATCACCTGGAAGCTTTGAAGGAACTGACCTTCCTGTTTTGAACACTATCCTCGTAACAGTAGCCTGCCTGAATGGATTACAAAAGGTTAAAGTGCAATTTACTACATTGATGGTACAGTGGCAGGAACATCTACCCTCTGATACTCGAACACTGTTAAATCTCATTGATTCACACAATTACCAGTTCATTAGGTACACCTTAATTCTATCTATTTAACTTTGATTTTGTACCAAAAATAATTCAGATTTAAAGCCAAGAACATCGCATGTACAATACATAATGCATTAACATACACACAGTGACACACACCTGGGTTTTGCTGTCCTTGTAATGTAGATACACCTCAGTGTGTCCATTTACACCATTCCAACTCTTGGATGGAACCTGCTTGAGACAATAAATCTCATTATTATTTCACACCTGTTCCTGTTCATTTGTCCAAGCACAAGTCTGGTGTTATTCCCTATTTTTCTTATTGCTAGCTAATCCCATTAAAAACTTAAACCGACAGTGTGTTAGTCCATCTCTCAGTACCTTCTCACTTCCCTACCCTGTCTGTGACTTAGACCTAAAGTTATCGGTTCCTACTGAAGATTAAAATATTTAAAAACAACTCACAAATATGTGTTTCTTTATTTTAAAGGCCATTTTATTGCATAGTCACAAAGGCCTTGAAATGATTGAAATGCCGGGATAAAGATCATAGGAGATTGTTTGTTTGTGAGCACAACGTATAATCATGACAACCGTGTGTGAAGAGGCTGGGTGTGAGTGTGTGTGCACGCAAAGCTTGACACTTCAGACAACTGCGGTTTGAGAGAGACACACAGGTGGAGAGCGTAGCTATGGTGGTGACACACCGCAGTGAGTGCTCTCCATGCATGTCCCTCATGTTGCCTTTACACTGTGTACTAAATGTGCTTTTTAGTCAGAACCTCTGCTGATATGGATTACATACTGACACACAAAAAATACAAGCATACACAAGAATGTATCATTTAAATACAAAACATGGTGTGTGTACTCACACTCTTGCTTGGACAAGAAGTTTGTGCATACATGCTTTTCAGGTCATTCGGATCTGGAGGGGGAAAGATGCCATACGGTTAATATGGTAGTTCATTTACAGCTGTGAAATCCTGCTAAGAGCTGCTTGATCTTCAGAGTGCCAGCAAACTGAAAATAAAAACAGCCACAGAACTCTCCCAGCTATATATAGTTCTTTCTCAGTGTAATTATACCATGTTCATTCAGCAAGTCAAAGACCTTAGTACAAACAATTAGTGTGGGAATCAGAACTGTAAATGGAAACTAAGGAGGAAGAAGGTTAAGCCCATTAATATGTCCACTTTGAGAAAGTGCAGCAACTGCACAAGAAGCTAAATCCTCCATGCACGATGAGATATATGTTTTATATATTGTACATAAACATAAACATACTGTAGCTCTCCAGCCAATGAGGAGGCTAACTTACGCTCAATGAGGAAGAGGAAGCAGACAATGCCCATAGCTGCAATGATGAGCCCCGGTACGATGAAGGACAGGCCCCAGTTGGAGGAGACCCAGTAGCCAGCAATCAGAGAGCCCAGGATGTTTCCCACCGAGGTATGGGAGTTCCACAGCCCCATGATGAGTCCACGCCTGACCGGAAGACAGCAGTGACACAGACACATCAGGTTAGTGACTTTAAGAGGTAGTGAGTCTCCTCCTTTCCTGTGTTCTAAATTAAACCATTTCCTCTTAAAAGGTTTCATGCTTTTGTCTTCAAATTCATCTCTTTCATAAGTTTATTGTTTATGGGCTTGCAGCAGAGAAATGATCAATTACAGTGGGTACGCGTTCCACCGAGAAAACAATTCCCCAGCAAAGCAATCACTAAATAGAAGTGGAAAGAATGTCTGAAGAGTGTGCATGAAATGTCTAATGGCCGGAAACAGTGATATATTCCCTCAGTGCACTGCATGTAATTAATGTGCCTCTGCCCTCAGTACTTTCCCTTGTGTAATATGTCACCTTGCAACTCTTCAAGGTCAACTGAAATCACAATCCATATTTGAAGTCAAAAAGCATGTCAGTGTTTTTTGTAGTGAATATTTTTTCATCGAGTAAAATCTGAAATGCTCCTTAAGCCTGCAAGCCTCTGATAATCAGTAAATTCATCAGATTCAGGATATAAACAACAATGCATTTGGTCTTTGAAATTGGAATGATGCATGCATTTATTTGCATATCGAGCGGGGAAGTGTAACAAAAAAACTATTAAACTATTAACTAACTATTAACTAATAAACTAATTGTAGTTTACAAGCCACTGAAAGGTGGCGTTTTGTTAGTGGTGGTTTTGAACAATAAGGACCACACAATTTGGCCTCTTAACTGACTGATGTAAGCATTTACAGGTATGTTTTAAGCTGTTCAGTGTGCTACAGCTGACTAGCTAATTAGCTATCTAGTCTACAACCTGACATTATTAGTCAATGTTTGTTTGGTATATCATTCATCACCATGGGGCAAAACAAGACATGACCATGTTTGAAGGTAAGAAGGCGTTGGGTAGAAAGCGAATGTTAGCTATAGTTCAAAGTCTATGGATCTGTTTTGTGTCTGATGCAAGCTGCTGTCTTATAGTTGTGTCACTTAGGTCATGTGTTTTTTTTGTTTTTTGTTTTTTACAGAGCAGATCTGTAGACTCCAGCAGAAATTGTATTCTAAACCTAAATCATCCAAAACCACAAACTTGTCACAAAATGTACTTGTACGAAAATGTAGCCAAATTGAAATCCAAATTGTATTTTTTTCTCTGCTGAAGTCAGTCTGGCGCTGAGAACACCTTACCTTCCTTTTCCAAACCAGTTCCCGATGCAGGTCACGAGACTGGGCCAGCCAGTGGTTTGGACCAAGCCATTGGCCATCTGAAACCACAAGAGGACGAATGAGGACAGTGTTCATTTTACACTGAGGTATTTGAAAAGGAGGTATTTGGTTGACTGCACATATTTTATGTAAATGTATGGATAAATAAACTTGTGACCATGTATGTATACGTATGTATATGTGAGTGAGTGTGTGTGTGTGTGTGTGTGTGTGTGTGTGTGTGTGTCTATGTGTGTGAACCTGCATCCCTGATGCTATCTACATTTGGATTTGCAGTTATTTATTCATCTTCTTTCATAACCTGGCTGTGTCAGTGTTGTTTGTTTATTGTGTGCACCTGCGGGCTCCATTTTCATGACTGTGCTATGACTAGTGCAAACACTGCAAGTTGGAGTAAGAATCTCTGCTTCAATTGTTTTTGGCAAAAGTGGTGTTTCATGATTTACTAATGCATTATGATGTGCCTCACCTGGACAAATATGTAGAAGCCCAGGCTGTGGATGTTGTAGACATAACCCAGTCCAAACAGGCAGGTGAACAGGCCGCTGGTCAGCATGCCCACTGTTAGGTACAGCCGAATGGGCAGGCGCTCCCCTATGATTCCACTGCATGGGTGCATAGTGGTGACATCATATTAACCACAACAGCTTAGTCTTATCAATCGGGCAGAGACTATGTTGTTGCGACTGGTGACCATAAATCTGAGTGGATCACCATGATATGTGTCCCTCAGGGTTCGATTCTTGGGCCATTGTTCATGTGGAGTACATGCTCCCTCTTGATCAAATCATACATGACCATAACACTGTTTATTACAGCTATACAATACAGTGCTATATCATAACAAAGTTATCTCAGGGCACCTTTTCGTATAGAGCAGGTCAAGACCAAGAGAGTGAGAGCAGGAGGAAGGAGAACATACAGTAGTACAGTACAGTTCTACATAGAGATATAAGGTAATAGTAATAGTAATCCTATAACTGTATTTTATTTCATTGAATGTATTTGATCTAATTTTCAAATTTTTTCATTTCTTTAACTGGCAATAGACAACTCGCTTTCAGTTTCCCTCAGAGCTACTACCAACAACACAGGACACGCTGCATACGTTTCCAATGTTCTGTGAAGACATGACCAACACCTCTTTGGAAATAAAAGAGAAGAATCATGTTCACAGAAGATACAACATGAAATTATAATCATAATTTTATATTGAGTAATAACAGTGTTGCTTTACACAAATAAGTAGGTAACTAAAATGGGGATTGGCGTAGAGGTGGAAGGGGAGGGGGGTAAATCGGATCACGGCTGTATTATGAGAAGTGGATACCGGACCCAATGAATTATAGTGCCCTGAGACAGCTTCTTTTATGATTTGGGGCTGTATAAATAAAAACCTGATTTCAGTGACATTTTGTTTCACCACAGGATTAGTTTAAAGTAATGATCCAGATCCAGTTCCTGACATCTCACCTGAGGTACATTCCCACTGCATAGGCACAGAGGAAGGAGTAGTCCATGGCTCCTAGCAGCTGTTTGTAGTTCCTTTTATCTGAGAATATAAAGAAGAGTTGTATAGCTCAGGACACTCGAACATCAGGTTTAGTTCATCCTCAGCTGTGTGCATTGGTCTTTATGGTGCCAGGTTCTAACCAAAGCTACAGAAAACAAGCTTAAAAAAGCAGCTACTTCCTTTGCACATTCAATTTTTATTATGCAATCAATCGTAAATCGATCGTGTAGTTCATATCAGAATCCCCCAAGAGTCAAGCAGATACAAACCAAAAGGCTTCCAGCTACAGTCCATGTCTGTGTGGAAAGATGGCAGGGAGGACTGCTGGCTGCCGGCGCCGCTGCTGCTGGAGGCAATGGTAGCTAGCTCAGTGACAGATGAGCAATTCTTATGGAGCTCACTCTGTCAATGCAAAACAGGTGCACCATTCAGTTAGCCAGAAAACACCATGTAACAGTCACAGACTGAGGGATGAAATACACATGCCAGACATGTAAACATTTAATCTAACCCTATGTTTTTTGTCCATACAAGTTTGAAAAAAAAGAACAGGGAAAGTCTTTTGATGGCATACACACATATTTAACACCACTGGGCCTATCAGAAGGCTTTTTCTTTACATCATATAATAAACAAGCAATCATGAGGTAAGAACAAAGCAAAGTGCCGTAATATATTAAGTTACCAACAATGTCTTTTGGAGAGAGAAAGAGAAGTGATTTCTATACTTTTATCTACAGTGTGCTCGTCCTGTGGAGGGGAACATGAACAGCAGATTTTAACCCCAGAAAACTCCAGCTTGCATTAAAGTATTTTTACAATTGTTACTGTGTCAAACGTTTACAGAGTGAAGCTGGGCCTCCAATTCTTTTCCTTAAACATAACATAGAAATTTCACATAAATGAACAGAAACCAGATTCTGGACACCATGAATGAACTGACTCTTGGAAATCCCCTTTTTAACCATTTCATCTGAAGCTGTGTCCAAGAAGACACCAATCGGATACACTACCACTTGGACAGCCCTAACATTCATTCATTTACCATGTACCAGACCACCAAGTCCCACCCCCATTCCAAAGGAACACTTCTTAATGACCTACGCCAAGTCTGAATGTTTTAACATTACAAATAAATATTATAGTAATTCTACTTGCAAAAAAAAAAAGAATCAGTCATAAAATCACACCAGTAATAGTGCATGCAGCTGCATTGATGAATGTCCTGTTAAGTAAAGATAAACTTCAAAGAACTTTCCACCCTAATTATTTTGAGATAAAGTAAGGGAATCATTTCATTCACCTTACATATTATACTAATTTGTTTCTATTTTGTAATCCAGCCTATAACCTAAAATGCCCCAATTTCAGGATCACTAGCAAGACAACTCATGAGAGAAAAGCTCTGAACTGCTGCGAGCACTGTATGCCCGCCTTTTTACCTTTTTTGTTCATTAATTGTGAATGTAGCATTAGACAGGCAGTGTGTGAATTAATTCCGTGTTTTTCTTTGTCTTGTGCTGCAAGGTTTTCATTAGATTTTATTGCAAAACACCCTCTGCAGTCTGTGTTTTTATAAAAATTGTTCAGTATTACTTACTGTACACAGAGACCCATGTGATCTGAGAGCAGAACATACAGTTTCTTACTGGTTTGTGCGATACAGATCATAGAACCAGCGCTGAACTGCTGTGATGCAGAGTGCCAGAAACACAAGAGACCCTGGACGAAGCCTAAGCCTAGTCTCTAAACACCTTACCTTGACGATGCTAATGGGTTTCCTGGAAAGGTGGAAGCTGGTGTAGAGCAGGAAAGTGAGGACGAAGGTGAGAGCTCTGTACCTGCAGAGAGGAAACACAAGAGGGCAGAGCTAAGACTAGAGGGACTAAGGAACAAACCCAATGCCCCCTCTGAACTGAATAAAACCAGCATGTTCAGTTTGAGGTGAGGGGTCACAGCACACAGCTTACACTTGTGATTTTTTACAAGCTTGCTTATCTCCTTAATTGTCAACAAGACATGAAGCCACAGCCCAAATATTTGCATGTCAAAAGTAGCAACTGAGGCATTCATCCACGGCAGGTATTTCGGGACATTTGTGTAGCATTGACAGATACTAAAAGGTATGTGGCTCTCCCGGGCCTATTATATATAATAGGCCCAAATATATAAACGGATATGTAATGATCAGCCAGAATGAGTGTGATGCACTCTACAACTGATTCGACCTCCCTCATCTGGCTGGTGTGTTACAACACACGTCACACGACGGGAAAGGTGTTGTGAAATATTGAGGCAAACAAAGAATATGTGTCTGACGTGTGAATGACACAGTCAACATGTGATGAGACTATTATACTGCAGACGTGTTCCTTGTAAAACAGAATGTCTGAGGCAGCTGAATTGCAAAGCGGTCGAGCTGGTTGGGAGGTCTGCTGCTGTAGTCTGCAGCTACAGTGGCACCACAGCAGATACCAAAGAAAACTGACAGAGCCAAATGTTATCATTCATCATCTGTCAGTGATAAACTGTGGTTACACCCATCTACGCTTTCATACAGGATGTCTTGTAACTTGAATGTGTACTTTCATTTGAAATTAATTGTGTTTGCTTTATCTCTCAGTCATATTAACACTTATTTTTGTGATGCTTTGTATATACAGTGACATGAAAAGCATGGTTTGTTTGAGAGCAAACAGTTGAGGCTGAGCCTGCTCTGCCTCTCATTTGTTTTCTAGGCTCTTTAGAGGACGCTGGAAAAGGACAGAGGAGCAGTTTGAGAAAAGTAACTGCACACATTCTTATGCAACAGTTGGACGACATGCTGTGAGAGTGTTCCAGTGTGTGTCCTGAGTATAGCAGGCTAACAAAAAAACTGCTAGACAGCTGGCAAGACACAGCTCCAACCCGCCTATAGCCTACTTTTATAACAGGACACCTCAAGCAAAAGGGCCATCAACAGTGCAAACCCAGTGGCCATGGAAAATGTATGATAATTAGGGCTCAACATTGGATTGCAATTTGAATGGGTGCTATTTTCAAATGCAAGAGCTGCAATTTGAATGATACTATTAACGTCTTAACAAGCTGTGAGAAGTGAAAAAACCGTTAGTCAGCGTCTATTTAATCATTTTAATATGACAACTTTTGCCACAAAGTTTATTAAAGGTGTGGATAATTCATGTTTATTACTTGAGTTATCTGAAGTTGGCTGTGTGCTGGTGATTAAGCTTGATGCATGCCGGTGTCTGTACTATTTATACTATTATACTGTTTATACACTGTATGGATAAAAAGACCACAGGAATCCAGTCAGATCATTTACCAAATGATCCAAAGATGTATATGTCTAAACATAAAACATCAGTCTACATACAGTAGCTGTCTTCCAAACAAATGAAATACATTTCCCTTTTATACACACACATGTTAAAAACACAACAGCAGGACAAAGTGTCAGCGATCTGATCAGGATTAACTATGAATTGGAAATAAAGACACAAAATAAAAACAATTGAAAGACTGCAGTGGAAATAACAAATTGGAAGCTACACATGCAGGCCAACTTCAAGATGAAAGAAAAGACTTTGCCATTCTTAACAAATGAGCTAAAAGAAGAAGAACCAGAAGCTTTGGATGAGCAAAGGAAGAGTATGCTTCTAAAAACCACAAGATGTGAAATAAGATGGCAGCAAAGCCTGAGCACTGTGTCTGTACACCCATACACGGATGGTTTCCCAAGCAAATAGACTAATCCACAGAGCCATCCTGTACATAAAGCCACTGTTCAACATTCTGATGTGGCCTGTGTGGTCCGCTCATTGACAAAGGCTTTTATTTTCATAATGGATACTGTATGTGCTCCAGGGGGATTACATGTAGCCGAATCCGGGTTGTAGACAGAAACAGACAAGCTGCCATTACTGTGGTGGCGCCTCACTTGTAAACCTGAATACAGCACTATATTGGATGTAAAGGGTTTTTTAAGTGCTTTTGACAAGAATGTAGAACCAGTTATATGTTGAAAATGTAGTCATCAAATGCCATTAAAACAAAGGTTACTGGTTTTATTTTTAAAAAGACATTATTCTAACTTAAAACTTTCTAACTAATTTAGTTAGTTTTAGTAGATAGAAGATGTATTTTAAGGGCTGCGCTGTTATTAGCTGCTCCAACAACAAACTGACACTTTGAAGAAGAAAAACTAAAGAAAAAGCCACAACCCTCTGCTCCATAAAATCCAAAGTTTCCTAAATTGTAATTATTCCACAGCATTCTGAGTGGCTTGCGAACAAAAGACCGAGATGGGAGCGGTGGTGAGGCGCTAGACTCTTGATATCTCTTGATAACTTGATACTACATTTCCTGGCCGAAATTCCACTTTTACAGAATCATGCGTTTTCCATATTTATAAAATGAGGCACAGCTTATAATTACAGGAAGGACAGTTGGTGCAATCATAAGCTACCAGCACTTTCACATCCACACTGTGGGCGGATCAGAAGAGGTACGTTGTGTTGTACCTCGTGTTATTTTTCCCCAGTTTTAGCCAGGTGCTTAGATCCTGATTAACATTCACACAGACTACACCTTCATCTGTCAGAAAGTCTGACCCCAAGCATCTCTGCTTTCACTGTAAGTTTCAATGTTTCAGTTCCACTCTGCCACCACAGAAATGGTGGCAGTGCTAGAGACTGCAACACATAAATCAGCTGTTTTGTCATACATAGGGTACTAGGTGAACTTTACCTTCTGGCTAAAGGAATTACTTAACCTGGCAGATTTTTAATGTTCTGTACTTTACCACATAGTTTCCATGAAACAAGAAACTACATTTAGTTGAAGCTGTGTCATTTTACCTAATCAAAAATCTGATCTGCAGCATGTAAGATATCAGCTCGCAACACAGTTTGGTCATTTATGCAAGCTTCCTTTTCCCTAAAAGACTGAGGCATAATGTTAAGATGAGACAAAATACCAAGAGAATTCCCATCTAGTTCAGACAAATCCCAGTAATAACAGGGTGTTTGTTAACTGCAGTAACAGATGAGATGTCTTTTCACTTGTTAATTCCTGCCTCATCCAAAATGCTGGTCTTATTTAAAGTTACTCCACAAAGCCTCAGTTAACACACTTCCACTCTGTATTAACATATTATCTTGCTCATTTAAAATCTGGAAGTACTAAGTCCAACCATAAAGCATAAGGATGGTGATATTCAATATTATTTTTGGACTTGGACAGTATGAATCAGTAAATACTATATTTCATTAAAAATGCAAAGTTCCAAAGAAATAACAGGAGAGGATTTGACAACATGAAGTGATTGAAGGAAAAGCCAAGTGATCTTTTATATTTTTCTTATTGTCAACAAATCACAGGAAAAATACCCAAACAACAAGTGTATCTGCTAACAAGTATTGTGTGTGTCGCTGTTTCAGTAAATGACTGAGACTTGTATTTAAAATGAAACAATACATTTCACCTACGATTTGAACAAATGTTCCCTACGTTAACCTGTGTTTGGATGAGGAGAACACAAACTTGTTTAAAATAGCGCACATTCTTCATAGATCTAGCCTCTTAATCGTGCTATTCATTTGCACCAGATTGATGCTGTCAGTTTTAAAATATAAAAACAAGTCTTCCTGGGGGAAAGATTTACCCCCAGAGGGTCCGAGGTTCACTAGACTTCATGCCACCACAGTAAAAAAAAGTCTGGACACGCCACTGGTGTTGGCAAAAACTAAAATATAGAACCACAGTCTTATCCTAATCTGATGATAATTATGTGACTACCATGCCACTTCCTACAACAACTCACGGTACACTACGTCATCTACTTTTTGCGTGAAGACTTTTTGTTGGGACCGGGCTTGGACTGGCCAGCGGTAGCACCAGGAGAATTCCCAGTTGCCTGGCGTGTCAGACCATTGTTAAAAGTACAAAATGAAAAGGTAAATCCAAGTGAAAACAACATGGGGTATCTACAGTTCCTCTGAAATGTAGCACGTCAGAATATTTACTACCCTTCCTAAGTTGATTCAATGTTTCAAAAGCTAATAAATGGTATCAACAATTAATCATGCTCTTCAGGAAAGCAGGAAAATGAAGTGATGAAGTTAGTGAGAACTACCACAGCTTCTTAATGATCAAAACAAACATAACGATGGAAGTTTTTATGTGTAGTAATAAAACTAAAACATAAACAGAGAAACGTACAGTTGCCCAGCTACACATGGTCTGTTACTGATGTGTGGTGAAGGGCCTGGGCTGAATTATTATCCCAGTCTGCCCCTCGTTGGGAAAGGGAAACACCTGAACTACATAAAAACAGCTTAATCTCTTCTTCACCCTCTCTTTTTAGTTGGCAAACAACAAAACTGCATCCCAGCTAAAATCATAAGCGAAAATAGAGGTTCATCTTCTTAACGCCAGCGACAGGGCAGCTACAGACGCAACGCGTTACTCTGCAGAGTGACACCTTTGTTCAGTCCTTCCTGCTCTCTGTGATCACAGTGCTACAATACAGCTGGATTTTCATTAAGACTGCATGTTAACCAGCAGCCATTCCCAAGCGTTTTCCAATTATATTAGAAAACTGATCATTTTATTTTTAGGCAAGGCAAGTTTATTTATATAGCACCTTTCATACACGGATGCAATTCAAAGTGCTGTACAGAGAAAAGGACAAAAAAAGCAATAGTTAGAACTATATAATCATAATTCAAACA
>JAVQJL010026737.1:12500-33957 GCA_036024295.1 Nannoperca obscura | reverse complement strand
CTCTCTCTCTCTCTCTCTCTCTCTCTCTCTCTCTCTCTCTCTCTCTCTCTCTCTCTCTCTCTCTCTCTCTCTCTCTCTCTCTCCTTTCCACTCCTCTCTCTTTCTGTATGTGCTCTCCTCTCTCGTGTACTTCATTTTTCATCACACTGTGGTTTTCGGAGGGCCGGCACTTTTTCTCCTCTCCACTGCGCTCAGCTGGTATATTTAGACTGTGTCTCTCTTCCCCTTACATTTAGGTCTGCATTTCCGGTCAAGTCCCCAACATGTATGTTTATATTAGAGTTGGAACGATTATTTGATTAATTTGGTTTAGAAAAAAAGACAGCAAATTAATCGGCAACAGTTTTTGTCATATTTATAAGTGATTCTCCAACAAAATATTTTGTTTTATATCATTTTGAATTAAATTTCCTTAGACTGAACTCATAGTTGGATGTTACCTTGGCTCTAGAAATATGTGATTAGAGGGGTTTGGTACATGTGCAAACAAATCTTTACACTAAACAGACTATACAGAGTCATCATTGTTACTGAACGATCAGTAGCTTTTAGCAGTGGGGTTTGAGAGCACTGGTATCAGCTCAGCTGTGATACACATTACTTCCTTATTAAAAGACAGCAAACACCATAATGTGGTAACTCTGAACTTATTACCGTACGTTTGAAAAGTGATGTGACTGCTTAGCATAGGAAAAAAACTAACTAACTAACTAAATAGTTGGTGATTAATCTTTGAAGTGATTTCCACCTCCATGATGGGTATTTTACACAATTTCCTGATGTTTTATAGATCATTTAATTTATAAATAGGCAGTTTCATGCATTTAACCCTTTGAACCCTTAGTTGTTTTTGCTCAGTTTACTTGACATGTATAATTCTTAAAAAGTCTTAAGTAGGCATGCCATATATTACTATTTTAAGAAAACAAAATGAGTTAGACTACCCAGAAATACCACAATGTGGCATGTGAGTAGTGCTGTGCATGTTCCTATGCATCCTTCTTATAAAAAAAATATCTGAAATGTCGGGGTTCTTTGCCTTTGTCTTCTTCTGTTTCTAATTTCTATTAGTGATGAGTATGTTTTGATCATGCATGTAGAATTCTATTTCTATTTTATGCCTCTGATTTTAATGAAAATGTGCAAAGGTTAAACACACACTAAAACAAAACATGGGCTTAAAGGAAACTTCTCATGGAGATCTCACTGGAGATCACGAATTGAAGTGGCCTGTAACAAGCATGCACACACACACACACTAAGAGGTCGTCCCTACAGGACAACACTCTCAGACACTCTGAAACCACACGCTAACATATATTCAGTTAAAAGCACATAGTGAGCAATATTCAGTTGAAAATCAGTCATGCTGGGTTAAAGAACGAGCTGCTGCCAGTTGGGAACCTCAAGAATGTTCAATCTGAGCATGAAAAACTTCATCCAGAACTGGATTCATCCATGTGTGTCAGTGGAGGACTGCCAACGCTGCTGGTTTTAGTTTATGTCGAAAAAAAATGTGGTTCAAGAGAGAAAGCGACGAAGCACAGTAAAAGTATATTAGGGGAATCAACAATCCACTTTCCCTGTTGTTGTTTTTTTTTCCATTTTAGAGATAAGAGAGAGAAAGACATGATGATCAGTGATGTGAGAAGATGAGAGGCAGGAGGTAATGATTAGTGTCCAAGCTGCCCTTAGAAACTTCTGCCTCAGTTTAATGAATACTTACAGAGGATAAATGAACCGAGATATGGTAAAAGGGCATTGCTGCTTCTTCTCTACCTTTCTTTCTTTTTTTTTTCTTTCTTTGTATTTCCTTCTCTGACAGATAAACACACAGGGCAGGAGTTTCTACATATCAACGTAGAAATCACAACAGGGCATCTCTGATGGCTTCAGTCCTCTCTGGTCTCATTCTGTAACTCTCCTAAACTCCCTCGATTCAGACCTATTTCTCTGCCCTAAATGCATAATTTGGTAAATGAAGCATCTGCTTGGGTGGTCCCAGTAGGCCCGTGTATATCAGGCTGAGGCTGTCACACAAACACACAAATCCACACACAATCTTTTAAAAACCGTCCCCAAAAAATATGTAGCACCTAGGAAGTATCTTCGATGGAAATTACAGCTGTGTTTTTAAATTGTACACAACTTCATATGTTAATGTTTCAGTGTGTACAAGTTTGTTAAATGTTACTGAAGAAATAATAAGAAGCAGTGGGATATTTGCAAAGAACGTTAGATACAATGTGATAACGGATGCTCATTACTGCATAGACGATGAATCATGACACTAAAAAGGTGGGTTGCGGTGTGAACCAAAACAAAGTCTGTATTTAGATCTTCCTAAATTAGGACAGACATTTGTTCTGTCTGAGTCTGGCACTGGAGCCGTCGACAGTGCAACACTGGAAGTTTTCAGACAAATGATAAGCTGGAAATACTGCAGAGAAAAGCAAATAAGTAGTTGTCAATACTAATCTGTACAAAATCGCTGTTAGCATGAAGGTGGTGTTTCTATAGTAACATCCCTCTTGGTGTATTGGCATGAAACAGAAATTAAAGGTAATAACAACAGAAAATTACATTGAAAACATCAAAACAAATCTGCTTCTGGGACAAAAAAAAGCACAGTTAAAGCAGGCCTGTTTTATAGTAAACACTATGTCTTAAACTATTCAATTTCATACTGTGTGTTAAATGAGTTTCATAACCAAGCAATGATATCAGTAATTCAGGGTGTCAGATGCTTCTTAGTGTAGGTGTTTGTGTGTGCATGGATGCGTGGATGCGCAAATGCATCTTTAGTTCTACTGATGGATTATAATTGAGTCTTACAGGGGTATTTACTACATTCCGTGATAACAAAAAGTGACAAAGAGAATAAAGCAGGGAGTCTCATGCATTACACAAACTTCACCCCTTTCACTTTGTCTCTCCTCTCCTCCTTGCTTTCCTATTTCACCTCACAGCCACATAACTTATGCATGCTGTTTTCATATAGGTTGCCATGATTTGGTGTCTGCCGGTGTGTGTGTGTGTGTGTGTGTGTGTGTGTGTGTGTCTCTGTGTGTGTGTGTGTGTGTGTTCATTGTGCCTGTGTGTGTTTTGTTTGCAACCAGCAGCCGTAGATAGAAGCAAAGCAGTAATGGTGTGTAACTCATTCTAATGATGCAACAGTGAAGCAGCAGGTAAGGTCAACATAAAAGACTGTGGTGGAAGGTTACCTGCATGGATCACACACACACACACACACACATACATACACATGGATAGACTCATGAATCCATGAATCAATCCCCAACAAACACACCTCTAGGTCCATAAACATGTATCCTGCCAATCTCTATATCCCTTCCCATCCACTTTCTCCGAAATTTGCTTGCAGCCCATAATTTTTTTCTCCTATCCCTTTACTTCACTCCACTCCTGCTCCACCCTGCTTCTCCTCCACCATTCATCCCTCCTCTTCTCCTCCCTCCCTCGGTCTCATGGTGATATTGTTGGAGGTCAGTCGACGCCCAGAGGAAGAGGGCTGATGAATAGATCCATGATCACTGGCTGTAATTACAGTGTCAAATGAACTGTTAGCTGTCCAGTATGTGCAGGTTCAGTGTATGTGTGTTTGTTTGTGTGTGTGTGTCTGTGTGTGTGTGTGTATGTGTGTTCTTTCCTAATGTGCTAGTCAGCTCCCCACAGATGCAGTTGCCATATCAGCATACACAACAACAGATGGGCTCCAGTTACACACACACACACACACACACATGCAAATCCACACACAGGCATGGAAAACCACTGACTCACGTACCATATATCATAGTCTGAAGTCACAAAAAAAAAAAAGTACTATGTCCAATTAGAGTAGTATGTGTGTTTGTGGGCATTAACGGGGAGCATGGTGCTTTTGTCTTCATCACAACTCTCTACCATTTCTGTACAGGCTCATATGGGAACAGGCAGGTTAGTATCTAAACATTTCACGACAATATATCCTGTCACAGCAAATTCGACTCAGCAGGGCCCCTCTTTACAGTGCCAGTTAGTCTGTCAGATGTGGAGTTTTGGCACACACAATCATACACACACCAAAACTCCCATCACAAGTTATTGTCAACAGCTCAGGGTGAGCTATTGACTTCTACTCGCATCCCCCCACCAGACATGATAATGAAGAACTGAAGCCACTGGGGCAGGCAGATCAGCAGCTGGGCTGGCATAAATCAGAGGCAGACAGACGGACAGCCAAACCCAGAGTTTAGTTTTCCTGGTGGGTGAAATTATGTCTCTTGTTGTTTCTGTCTCACTCATGGAGAGGAAAAGGAAAGAAAACAGTCAAATCAGAGGGTATTGAAACTGGTCCAATTTACACTCAAGCATGAACAAATTACAATTTATTTAAATAAGTCTGAGGTCTCAAACTAATGTATGCTTTCATCCACTTAGAAAATACATTAAAGGGTCTTTCTTTAATTTGCAATCACAGATTTTTTTTCTGGCAGCAGATACACAATGTTGACAAATCATCACCTTCTAAGTTGACAGGGCCAACTTGTTAGCAAGCCTACCAACTCCTGAGGGAAATATCTGGCTCTTTAGCTGCTAAACGCTCCACTATGTTCACCAACTAGTCGCTAACTGTGTCTGTCGGCTGTTTGGTGCTGACTAGTTCTCAGTGAGTTTTTAGAGCTTTTTGCTGAAATCAGCTGCTTGCAGTGACAAAAAAAAAACCGCTGTGAGAGTGAACCCAAACAGTTGATGACAATAAATACTGTTACATTGTTTTCAGATTGTCATTCATACATTGTTATAAAAATATAAACTATAATCGCTTTAAACTCTGTTCTCTGCCAGTATGTGTACATAAGAAGCAGAAATAAGCCAGGATAGAGAGAGTTATACTGTTTCTGTATCGGAGTTGGAGACTGATTTGGTTTCTGCATCCTGATAATCTGGGCCGTCATTTTCCTGCACTGTCACTGTAAATTGAGTAAATCATTTATACTGCTTGGTCTCATACACCCATGTGCCCGCAAGACACACACACACACATCCGCATGCATGCCTCTGTTTCCATGGATGTGTTGTTTGCACAACAAGAAAACATTTACATTGTCAAGACATGACACCTAATCAAATTCAGATCCACATCTAGAGGAAGAGTAAATGTGGATACACATTCCTGCCACGTGTGTGTGTGTGTGTGTGTCTAGTTGGTATTCCAGGGTGGTGTGTTGTGAGTGTGGTTTCCCACAATTCTTATCCAAGTTGTGATCACAGAAAACTGGTCTCCTCAAATGGAACACATCCCTCCCTCGCCCTATCATGGATGCACAGACACTCACAGACACACAGTCATCCCTATGTTTCTCTGTTCGTGATTCCTTTTCTTGAGTCTAATTCAATCTTCAACTTATAACCTGCTGCTGAAACACGCAGAGCCAAGAACATGAATGCAAATTGGAACAATCTGAGGTGAGTGTGTCTGTCTTATGAATATATAAGAGTTTCTCCTTTTGGAAGTCCTGCTCAGATCCAGCAGAAGCATTCAGCCTGGGGACGGATAAAACAATTGCCAGCTTAGAAAAATTGAAAACAAAGGGGAAAAAATGCTTTGGTAAATACAAAGTACCAGGGATAGAAAGAGATGTATTTTTCAGTGGGAAAAGGCAAGAGGTCGACATTTTGAGGATTGGTGGGGAGAAGGAAGGGTGGAAAAAAAGCAAATGGCTGCCAGATTGCACTTGAGTTAACCTCTTGCACCCTGCATTATTTCTTGAGCTTGAACCACTCAAGACATTTTCTAATTGACAAGCCAGTGATGAATAACTGAAAGTACATAAGCTGTGTACTCACATTAAAGCAACGCAGCACTTCAGTAGCAGTGAGGTAGATCTGCATGCTGATATGCTGAGGATGCTTCATCACGCAGAGCAGTTCACACAGAGGTAAAAAAGTGACAAGAAAAATACTGAGATAAGAAGAATCTTGTTCAAAATCTGGCTTTGCTTCATTCAGGGAAATGTGTCCTAGTTAGCATCCTGCTGTTCAGACACACAGCAGCGCACACACACACACACACAGCAACATGCACGCTCACGCACACATTCCTATGCCGCTAATGAACAGGCTGCTTTCTCTCTTGGGATTTCTCTCCCTATATGTTTCTTTATCTCTACCTTCTATCCCTCTTATCCCTTCTCCCCTTCCTTCTGCATTCCCATGACAGGTTCTCCTCTCCAGAGTTTAGACGTTTGACGAGTGTCACTCATACACCCTCTGATAAATTTGTGAACCCAAAGCGCACACACACACTTTTGGCAAATAATATGCACATTGACAAAGTACCGTTCTTAAAAACAAGCCAACTTAAATGTAATGAAATACACTTTGTGCTCTCTCTCACACATATTCACACACACTTGTGATCTGAGGCAGTCTTCAGTCAGTGAATACAGCACAAGACAGTATGACACCTCTTGTAAGTGACTGTGTTGTCACCTCGGCATCTGCAAATTGGATGAACAAATAAATCTATTATTCTCAAACATCACAGGCTATTTGAAATGCGTTAATCCCCCGAACTGTAATGTATTCATGTTATTCATCTTCACGCTTGAGATACACAACCCCTCTAATTCAAATATTTGTTTTCACATTCTTTTAATCAAATTTGCATGGATTGATTTCCATGTTGGAAGGCACGAGTCTCTTGTCTATAGATAGCTCAGAAATCCATTTGAAGAATTAGAGATATACTTAACATTACACTAGTTTAACATTGTATTGGGTGATATGTGTGGTAATTAAAGCAACTAGTTATTTCTTAGCTTTTGTTGCACGTCACAGTTACATTTCATCAAAGACTTTAAGGCTGTGAGCCTCGGTGACAAACAGCCCTACATTTGGAGCCAGACTTCAAACTGTTCATTTTTAGTCAATCATATAAGCTATTTTACTGGGAGGCATTGTTCAAGCCACGTTCAAAACCTTTGAAAATTATCTGGTACATGTAGATGTGTGTTACAGAAATAGGTAATAGAGAGAAAAGGAAATGGAAAGAGAGAATGGATCATCATCACTGACATTGGTTAACACAAAACTAAATAAATAAAATCTGACGCCAAGATGGCATCTAACACCTAACATGGTGAGCCATGGCATATATAAAAGAAAGCATGAATTTGGCCTGCAGGACATTAGCACTATGCAGAACTTTGACTACTAGCACAACACAAAGTTACACAAACATGAACATGTCATATGTTGTTTGTAACGCTGTTCAAGGTTGTAATACTGCCATTTCAATCACTGCAGGTTTGTTTGGTAATACATGTATATAAAAATGATGATTGGCCAACTTAACGTCCTGTTGCTCTCACTCACTGAAGCCACAGCCACATTGCTGCAGTAGCCTACAGACCCTGTATATTCAGAGCTCAGTGGAAAAGGGGAATGACAGTTAAAGAATGTTAAAGAGAGAAATGACCATATGTGTTGTGTTTGTGCCGGAGGATCCAAGTAAGACAGTAGACACCTAAAGGAATTCCCTATGGTGTCAATAAATTATAGTGTTGCATTTTCCCCCTCACTGGTTTTACAGTTTAGCAGCTGTAGTTAGCTGTAGGGTGCTATCTCACAGACAAGGCTGAGTCAGAAACACCAGCGGACAAACAATTAAGCGATCACACAGATAAGAAGTACATGAGCAGTCTGTTTTCAGCTAACACAAAATGTCTGGATACAGTCTGTTGGATTTTTACACAGCTGAAGAGAGTGTGTGGTCTGGTATGTGTGTGTGTGTGTGTGTGTGTGTGTGTGTGTGTGGGGGGGCCCATAATTAAACTTGATTCCTGTTGGGCTTTTGCAGAATAACACACATGCACATTCACACTACCTGATTATGCCTGATTACAGACTGCTGTCTTCTGGGTGTAAGAGCAATTCAGATGTACAGCTCGGCACACATACCTTCCCACGGGCAGCACTACCTCTTCTGCACACACACACACGTACACACACACACACACACTCACGCACACACACAGCCTGTGTCCCAACGCCCCTGACAGCATATTGCCAAAATAAACAGCATCATCCCTGTCAACACAGAGACCTCTCACTGTGACACAGACATACACCTGGTAGTCACACACACGTACAAAAACATAAATCCGTACACACACACACACACACACACACACTATAAACATATCTGGCAAACATATATGTGGAGAAACACACAGCAGGGACAAGAGGATCAGTGGGGTATTGATATTACAAACACACATGCATACACCTGCTCACCCACACCCACACACACACCACCCCTGACAGAGATACAGACTGTTCCTGACAGGCTGGTGGACAAGTGATTTCCTGGCAGCCATAGTCTCCTTCCCTCTTAATCCAAGATGTGGGAGGCGGGCGGTGTTGACATCTGAGACCAGTGTATGAGATCCTCTCATATCTGACCTTTAACACAGCCAGACCAGAGCAGGTAAAGGTCTACAGCTCCCCAGTGACTTGCATAGATTTAATACAGCACACAAGAGCAGACGCAAGAGAGAGAGAAAGATAGAGGGAGAGAGAGCGAGAGAACTCTGGGACAAATGGAGAGTCCTTGAAAAAAAACCTATTAGCTACAAAGAAAAGTAGGTTCCTTCCTCTTTCTTTTCAAGATCAATCATTCAAATTTGTTTTCTTCTCAATAGAGCTTTGTTCCCATGAGACGACATTAGCAAAAGCTTGAAATGGTATGACACTATCTGAGTATCAGTATATTCACTGGCCTATTCTGTAGTTTGGATTTATATTCATAAACACAGAATAGGGTCCTCAATAGGTTTAACAGGTTACATATATAGGTTACTATAGGCCACATTTAAAAGACTTAAACATAACATAACACATTATGTGAATGCATTGTTGTGAAAATAACTAGCCCAGTATCCCTATGAACCAAATTTAAATTGGACAGTTCTGTGGTGTAGCAGGTGAACTGCGTTAAGTGTTGGTGAAGCTATAGAACATATACATACATATAGTATAACAAATAAGAACAATAATAAGAATAATAAGAAATAAAGCTACAGAAACAATACACTTTGGATGAAAGCTATACTACAGGCTTCTAAAAAAAAAGTTGCCAACTACATTAAAGCAGGTATTGTTAAGTAATATACAGCAATGAACAAATGTTGTGTTGTTATTTTGTGGTGTTATTATTTCCAATGCCAACATTCAAGGAATAGTTCAGCATTTGGGGAAATGGGTTTATTTGCTTTCTTATATTGTGGAAATGAAAAATTCTAAAATGTTGGCTTTGAGTCAACATGTGACTGAATGTAATCCAGGATTATGCCGAATTGTGCAATATCTTCCTGTCTAGAAATAGGATTGCAATAAGACTTTAGTCAGGGAAAGTTGCTTTGACGTGGCATGGCCTTATGGCAAGCGGTAATTATTGGGCAGCCCCATCAATCGGCCTCCCACATCCACAGCTCTCTGCAGCCAGGAAAAGGGAGGTAAGGGCAGGCTTTGACCTGCCACCCATACCCACGACACCTGTCACATGGGTCAATCAGCCAGGGGTGTCACGTCTGTTAGGACCAGGGTGAGCTGGATAGCTGGTCACCAAGCACTTTAATCTCCAACAGATTCCCACCACCTGGCTCTACTGGCATCACACCAAGCCCTGCAGCCCTCCAATCTGGCAACTCCTACTGTCATGTTGCAGAGGGTTCAACAGGAACTCAACTAAAAATGGATGGATAGATGGCTGGATGGAGCATGTAGGTGCAGGTAGGGCGTGCAGCCTACTTTTGAGCATCCATCTCTTAAAGAAAACTATTTGAATACATAATTTACTGTATTGCCTTGATCAGTCCTGCTGTGTGTGGTATACAGCTGGAGCCATGGGTGGCCCGCAGGCTATGCTGCTGCTTAAGTATATGTGAATACATGGATGTTTGCCTCAGGGGAGGATTTGCTCTTGGGTCTTTGATTACCAGTTTGCAGTCAGGCTTTTCAAAATGACACAATTCTTAGATTCCCCTTCAGCAATGTAACATGTGGCTTCTAGCTGAAGGGTAATTCTAGTATTTTTAAATCTGGTCCCTGTTTTTACATATTTTGGGGCCGAAATGACTAATAGGCACAAAAAGATCTGGAATTGGTCCAGTCGATCGCCTTAGCCGGCAGCCGTGAAATGGGCTGTAATGGCTGCAATGTAATTCTTGTGGGTAACTGTGCCTGTCAAACGATCTTAGTCTTTAACAAAAAGGTCTATTTCTAAGGATCCTTTCCATAATGTTATCAGACACTTTGAATAACAATCTGAGCCTGTCAGTGGCAAAATCAAACACTTTAACTGAACATACTTTTGCTTGGCGCAGTTGTCCACAAGGATTATGTTGCATTCATTGCAGCCTGTTTTGTGACTATCAGCAAAGACAATCTACTGGACCAATTCCAAAACTTTTTCTACCTATTAGTCACTTAGACCCCAAAATATGCACAAAAAAAATATGGCCCAGGTTTAAAAATGCCAGAATTTTCCTTTAAATCTCCCATCTGTTGGATGAGGGCTTAGCATTTTGGCTTGGCTGTCCACATCTTTGTTGTAAATGTGTGCTGCAGAATTGTTTTATGTCTCTGGATGTAGAATGAGGTCAGCCATGTGTGGCTTAGCTCCAAAAGGAGGCTGATGAAAATAAAAATAAAATCTTTTCTTAGGTTTGTAGAATAATAAAAAGGATCATATTTTGTATCAAAGGTATAACTGGCTGTACTGGATTGTATAACCAGCAAGAATGTGTGACACAGTTTTGACACAGTAGCTTCATTTACCTATCCTTCAAATCCTTTGCTCAGCACATTATCAGCCTTTGTACACATAAAAAAACCCCGGAAAAAACCCACACTATGACCCCATCCCCCAACACCCACCCACACACAAACATACATTGCTTTGCATGAGGTTTAACTAAAGAATGCATCTGTCTTCTGTGTTAACTTACAGTTCCTGTGTGTGTATGTATGAAAACCCTTTAACCTTTTGCTAGTCAACCAGAACACAAGAAGTAACTCTCTAGCAAACAGATGAATTCATCAAATAGTCTATATCTAGTTTGCTTCCTGCGTGAACAAAAAGAAATCAAATTAAACTCAGATCATCCACTGTCAACACACTGACACACACACACACACACACACACAAAAGGGTAAAAGCAGTTTGATTAACCTTTTTTTTATTAACTTAAAAAATACTTGAATACTTAAAAAAAACAGACAAATGCCAGTATTACAAAAGAGTCATTCTTTTAATTTTTTTAAAATATCTTAGTTTTGTCCAATAAACAATACCAACAAAGGTATTCAGTTTCCAAATTGTGAAGCAAGTAACACTTCACATTTCAGAAGCCATAACCTGTGAATATATATTTTTTTATTTGGAAACTGAAAATGACCACATTAAAAGAATTGGCTATGGTTCAATGTTAAACTAAATTAGTTGATTTAAATTGAGACATGTGGTGTAGAGACATGAAAGACAGGCATGCCTTTCAACACCCAGAGCCTGGGTGCACCGCCTGATCCACTCACAGTTCTGCTTGCCCACTCTATTCTGTTTCCCTCATTTGGGTGACTAATAATAGTCCACACACTTCCATGAATCATGGTTATTAAGCACAGCAGGAGAAAATAGTTTCACCTAAGTCTCCTGGCTGCTTATTTTTCACAGTCTCATTGAGCAGAGAAAGTTAAGAAACACAGACACCAAGCACTTTCCAAAATACCAAAAAAACAGCATCTCCATGACTCAACATTCTAATTATACTGAAGTATATAAAATATATATATTTTCAAAATAATAACCCAGTTAGGCAAATAGAGAGCTTATATTTGTGCTGTACTCTGCTCTAAAACAACAAGGGCAGAGACAGAGAAACGGAGAACCCGGGTTGAAAAAGATGAGTGTAAGACAAGAAAAGAAGCCAAAGAGGAGCTGAGTCACGGAGAGAGGAAGGCAGACAGAGAAAGGGAGAGGAATGGTTAAAAGGTGGGGACCTTGAAGAGCTTTTGTTCTCTGAACACTTAGGGTTAGTGAGGCAGCACTTGGCAGTTGGTTTAAAGCAACAAACTCTAAATAAATCTTTTACAGCTTGTCCAAACAGACTCACACAGACACATATGCATGCTATCAAAAAAGGACATACACACAGTAGCAACCACAAACAAGCAGACAATAACAGACACTTTGTAGTAGACCTGTGTTGTGAGGAAAAAACTAAGTTTTCACTTCCTATGCATGGTATGCTTGAAATAGGAGAGAGTCTGGCTTGATACTGAGACTGTGTGTGTGTGTGTGTGTGTGTGTGTGTCTGTGTATGAAAGTGTTTGTTAGTGTGTGGCCAATGCTGTGTTTCTTTAATGAGCTCGGTTTACACACTTCGTTAATTGGCTGGCACAGCAAAGGAGTGTCCAAGATCTACAGACCAGTCTGCATATACACAGCTCCATTTCACTGTGCTTATTTATTCATGTATTAGTTAGTTTGTTCCACTAGGTTCACTTGCAGGCTGCTGTAGTAATTGCCACTATATTCTCTGCATTGATTTCCACTCTGACTGCAACGCTCTGTGCCATGCGCGTACACACACACATTAAGTACACCCATGCATACGCAGTCGCCGGCTCCCTCAAAGTGTCTTTTCTTTGCAAATCTGCCTTTGCAAGAAACAAAGCAAGCGCAAATTGTATTCTCAGTCAATTTATCTATCCTACCTAACATGTATTAATTTGCAGTATCAAAGAGATAGGTGAGACAGCAAGAACTGCAAGAATTGTAATTAAAGTATCTGGGAGGGGAGGAGAGCCGGGCTTTCATTCAGCACATCCCTCATCACACTGGCTGTAAAAATAGCATCAATCCCACAATCCCGGGCAATGTTCTGTCTGCTTGCAGCTCAGGGCTTGTTTCTGGTGAGCAATAGGAGGTGCAGTGGAGAGATTTTTGCTGTTGCTGCACAACAAATAAAGAGCAGTCAGACTCAGTCCGCATAGGCATTCTGATAGAGCTGGATGTGATAGTCCATTCAGACTGGACTGCGTATGTGCGTGAGAGAGCCATGCTAAACATGATTACAGATGGGAATGGCGTATGTGTGTGAGTTTGTGTTTGTCTGTGTGTGTGTGTGTGTGTGTGAGTGAGTGAGAGAGAGAGAGAGAGAGAGAGAGAAAGAGAGTGTGTGTGTGTGTGTGTGTGTGTGTTTGTGGATATGTGGGCAGGCAGGACAGGAGGTCTGCTGGGAGAGATAACTGCTCAAATCTGTCCTCTCCTTCTCACTCACACCCTTCTGCTCAGCCCTCTAAAAGCTTACCCCTAGGCTTACCCTGCACGCACACACAAGCACACACAGGATCCTCATATCAACCCTATCCCCAACTCCCATTTCAGTCTTCACAGTTCTTCACAGTTCTTCAAAGTCCGTAGCAGTTGTGCTTCATTTGAGAGAGATGGACATACAGAGACAAGAAAAAGATGGGTGGACAACAAGTGCATTAGCACAGCTCTGTCCGGCCAGGGTTATCATCTATTAATGAGGTGCAAGTTCAAACATGCATGAGCATATATGCACATATGCACTCACTTGCACTAGCAAGCACACACACATTCACAGGGAGAGTCAGAAAGAGGTTGTTTAATATTTAAACAGGATGCTTTAAAGTTGAAATTGAATTAGAGTGGCACAAGGAGACGCCGAGTTCCCCCCCTAAAAAAATGATTCAAATCTCATGCATTCGGCAGGTAATTAAACTGCATGGCACTCGGAGGGAAACACACAGTGCTTCTTTCACAAATCTCCATCTTTTGTTTTGCTCACTTTCAAGCATTGCTTTTTGTATTTTTCAGCAGCTCTTCTTCCTTTGCAGTGACCTGTTGCTCTCCCCTCTCCTCTTTCTCCCCATGATCAAACAGCTCCACGTCAGACGGATTATCTCCACACCATGCCTCACTGCATTAGCTCCTCTTTTCCAAACACCTTTGGGGGTGAGAAGGACCAGGCTATGTCAAGGAGATTCTTAAGATCTCCATCTCTCCACTGTGAACAAATCTGTCCTTACAGCATTCACACAGTCAGGGTTTGTTTGCCAGCTGTCGATCCTGTATTTGGCGGCTGCAGCTGTGTTGCTTTTAGCCTGGATGATGTTTTAAATTCTTTGTGTTTCTCTAATATTATAGTTTGCTCTTCGTTTGTAAAGCGTGACCCCTTAGCATGATCGCTACAAATTGCTTTGTAGCACAGGCCTCTAGTGTTTGTTCCTCGCTGCACATCATTCCTGCAGCACCACAGACAGCTCCGTCACAGAATCCTACTGCAATGGTCAGCACTACAGACAGCTCCCTAATGCTCAAGGTGCAGTCTAGTGCTGTCTCTCCCATCGCATACTTCCGTGAGCACACTCACATGCAGTGTACTGTGTACACTATGTGACCGCCATTTTCATACATTGGTGGTCCTCCCCTTCCGCTAGGTAGCCAAGATGGCAACCGTTGAGAGTGACAAGTGTGCAGCATTCCACACTGAACTTTTTGACTGTTTTATGTACATCATCCAGGTTTTCAAAGTGCACTGCATTTTGCCATACTTGTTAGTGTAAACGCACTTATGCACTCAAAATATTAAGTGTATGTATGGAAGTACACAATTTAAGACACAGCTTAGGTGACAGAGGACAACAATAGACCCTTGTCACAGCAGACATTTTGACTTTTCCAAGCATGAAAAGCATAATAACATTAATAAAGGCGGTATACAATTTAGGAGAGCCAGTTCCAGGGATCTGGCATTCTGTACGCTCACTCAATGACATGACTTACTGGGACACTTAATGGAATGGAGCCAGCATTAATGCTATTATTTACACCTTTTCCTGCTTTGACAAGTGGAAATATCTATTTGTTACTGCAATATCAATTCTCAAAAAGCCTCATTAGTGTAGTTAGGGGCATGCTGGTTGTACTGAGTATCTAAGCACTTCTAAGCAGACTATATAAAGAATACTCCCAGATCCAGTTTGAGACTAATTCCTTCAGTGTGCAAAAGGGGTCACTGTTGATGAGGGCACATGAAACAAAACAAACTAATGTGGTGTCTCAAATTTTATACTTACACTTCATATTTTGAGTACATAAGTGCGTTCACACTGAAAAGTATGGCAAAATGCAGTGCACTATGAGTACCCAGATGATGTACTCATAACGGTCACAAAATTGAGTGTTTAGTGGAAGAATGAAAATGGTGGTTGCGATTGTTACAGCTAAAAGTAAAAGCACGCTGATTGTTCATTCATTTTTATTATAAATGAATTGAAGTCAAGTGAACAAACAAGCTGGCAGATATTTAAAATGTACATGAAAAGGAAGGCGTAGTGAAAGGTTATGATCGTCATTTCCAGTAAGAGCACAACAGCAGTATTCAATTTGAGCAATTTGAACACTACCCTGTCACAATTAACACACTACACAAGTCAGTGCATAGTGTACACAGTATACTGCATGTAAGTATACTAAGGAAATTACATGATTTGAGACACAGCTCAAAACTCTACAACCATGCTAACATAATGTTAATATTTGCACTATACAAAGAACAGCTGAGACTGATGGGAATGTTTACCTGATTATAGCACTAGATGTACAAGTCAGGGGATGAAGTTATTACAATTCATCCTGGGGGGACATTTCATTGCAATCTGTCCAATAGTTGTTGAGACATTTTACTTAAAACCAAAAATGCCAACCAGTAGATATTATGCTCTGGGGACTGTGGTTGTCTGTACAAAATTTCATGGCAATCCATCTAATAGTTGTTGAGATATTCCAGTCTGGACCAAGTGGTGGACCAGCAGGCCAACATTGCCATCTACAGAACTATACTACTAGCATGGCTAAAATGTTCATTTTGCTGCTGTCTTATTTTCACATAATAGTGCAGATATGCATGTTGAAGCCAAAGAATTTCAATGTGAGATAAGAGCAAAGAACGTGTAGAAAACATATTGACAAAAAAAATTATTGACAATGTAATTCCTTGTGACCAAAAGCCCTAAAGCCATCGGCATCACAAATTAAGCTCCTCTTTGTGCCCTTCTCTGCCACAGCTGCAGCCAGGGAGAGGACACAAGCCCGGCTCAGCCTCATCACATAAAGGCAGGCGGAATGCTAATAAAGTTGAATTCAATCAAATTGAAAGCAGTCTTTTGGTAATTCATGGCTTTAAAATTAGAATTTTGTTCTGCATTCAGAGCATCCCTCTGTCTCTCCCACACAGCCCGAGTCTTATCCTGGTTCAAACTGAGAGAATGTTGTGTTATCTACTAACAAGACAGACGTGCAAGGCTTTTTTTCCCATGAACCGCACAAAAAACATAAACTCTTCAAAGTACTACGATTCTAAATGATCTTAAAGTGCTTATACGTGAAATCCTCTTTTCTTAATGTAACATAATCTTTAGTGATAAATAGACTAATGTTTACATTCTCTACAGTAGATCAGTAGATGTCATCTTTTTGCAGTCACCGTTGTTTTGTACTTACTCCATTTGTTGATTAGGCCTGGTTTTCTGTAAGCACTGACACATATCTGTGTCTCCTTGGCCTTTGGGGGCTATCACTAAGTCCAGCTAAGCAACACATTCCTGTAATGAAGCACTGTAGATGCTGGCAGAAATGTAAAGGGCATCGTTATCTGTCCACAAAATGGTTTTCTCCAGAAATGAACACCAGCACCGGATGCTTAAAATGACCAATGTAAAAGCTTAATAGATGTTGTGTTCAGTCATAAACAGAGCATTAAAACAGCTCTTTGCAGAATTTGCATGAAAACATTGCAGATTAATACTCAAAACCTACTAAAGAACCAATGTAACTCTGTTTGTGGGCATGCACATGTGTATGGCTATAGTTTTCTCCCTGTGTGTGCCCTTCGAGTGCTGTGGCTAATGGCAGTGTCATAATATTAGTCATATTAGGAGGGGATTAGTAAGAGAAACCGTCTTAAGGATGTGATCCCTGGGAGGGGGTGCCAGATACTGCTTGTATTACTGTCATCCCTGTCTCGCACACACACTGGGAGCCTAGCAGCCTCGCCTGCTTTCCTCAATAGGATCTGTAGAAAAACATGACACACTGAAGCGCACCACCTACTATAGCTCATTCCCCTCTTCCACTGTGTGTTTTTTTATTTTTTTATCTCATCTATTGAAGTGCTGGTGTGTCTCGTTGAAAAACAGAAATGCTCCAGCTGTGTTGGAAGGCGTACAGATTAGAAGACCCAGTCATACACTCTTGAGCTTCTAAACAAGGTGTTCCCTCTTACCGGGCCAACTGTGTCATTTATGGTTGAAGCCAAAGTGACAAACTTCTCTGTGACTAAAATGCATGATTTACGTTACAGTATGTTTCTGAAAATACAGTGTTTATGGCAGTGGCGGCAGACCAATGGAGCCATGCCAGCCACAAAGCTTAATTCAGTGTCAGCAAGCTTAATAAATGTTTTTTTTAACATTTATTTTTTGAGCATTTTGACATTACTTCAAGTGAAGTTAATCAGTATAAAATTAAATCCAAAAATGAGTGCATTTTGTATTCTCTTTCTTAATGAGGGCCATCCAAGTCATGCACTTATTCAACACTATCTTCTTCCTGATCCCACTTCCATCTAATTCAAGTTAATTGGTGTAAAAAGGGTTCAGGATACAGGGACTTAACCAATAATACAGGGACCCAAGCAATAAAAGCATGGTATACATGAGGTTTGGCTGAGCAGATCCCTGTCCCTGTTGTCAGTAATTGTAGCTCATCATTAGAGAAGTAGAGACTTTTAGCCACTCTTTGAAGAAATAAAGTATTAAATTAGGTCAGGGGAACACACTAACTTTATTCCACTTCTTCCTGTTTACATCTAGCTGTAGTACGTCACCCTCCATGGGACCCATCTACATGTAGCTATTAATACAATTTTAGCCATTTCCATCTCCAATGGTCCAGTCAGATGGCGGTAATGTGACCACAAAGAAGCTGTCAATGACATGATAGCATGGTAGGCTAAACTGTAGGTTGTTGACACTTTTTAACTGCATATATATTTAAATATTTATATTGAAATTGCTGTAATAAAAGCAGTAGGCCTTTAAGCATTAAGCAGAATAGGAAGTTAAGACAGTATTCTATGTTTATGAAAAAGGGAAAGTACAAACCTACAATAATGTTGAATTTAAATGTTTAAATTGATTTGTTTTTTCAAGTCCAAGGTTTGTTTTCTAGAGGGTCCTTCTGCTTGGTGAGAAAAGATAGTAGATGAAGTAAGCAGCCAAGCTGAGCTGTTGGATGGACTGTGTACTCATACACACCACAACCACCCAGACAACTGCACTAATTACCGCTGTGTATGTGCTCCAGCTCAAAAATACCAATCTACAGTACATAGCTTCATACTGAATTCATAATTGCATAATTACATATAATTGCATGTGCTGTGGGCTTGCCTGACAACCTAATAAGGCAGACATAAAATAGCTAGTGGTTCCACTTATAAGAACATAATCAAAGACTACAAGATAAAAGGGCATTCACATAAACACAGGCAGCCAGTAGGATAGGCCCAGAGCCACACACATGCAGAAAAAAAGAGTAGAAATTATTAAAGGGAAGAAAGACAAGAGTGAGTGAGTTTACTACTCATCTGTGGCTCAGCTCATCAGTGACTGTGAGTATCTCTGTGGTTCACATGTCACAGCCTTTGGGATGTAATTTGTTCCCTACCTTTCTTCACTCTTCACCATAGCCGAATGAATGACCAACAAAAGACTCACACAAACATGCCTCAGGAAAGCATTGATAGGACACCCACGCACACACACACACACATACAAGGCCAAGCCTAATTATGCTGGCCAAATGACCACAGTGATTTATGTCTAGTTGTTGTTGATGAAGAAAGCTGCTGGAGCCAGAGGGCTGGATGTGTGGTGTAGCTCTGACTTCTGGCTAAGAGCTCCTTTTTGCCCTCAGCCATAATGAGTCAGCCCTGACACCGCCGGAGCTACAGTGTCTGTGTTTGTCCGTTTATAACTGCAGCTGAAAGTGATACCACGTCAGTCCTGCAGACTCATAAGGAGAAGCTATAGTCACGCCAAAATCAACACATTTTCTTAATAAGTTGCAAGGTGTCACCGCAGGTTGGCTGCTTCATGTCACTTGAGTTAACCTACACACCATGAACCTGGCTACCATGGTACTGCAGCATCCACCACAACAGTTTCCGAAATAGTGGCAATTAAAACCTCAGTGAGCCTGCAGGTTTTCAAGTTCTGCGACACAATACTGACATCAATAAAACAACTGCTTACAAGTAAAAATGTTTTGCTCTGCAATCAATGTAAATCGGGGCTTTAGTAGTATGCAACTTATTGAGATTTCAATTATTCTGAGAGTCATCAAGGTAGAAAAACACAAGAAACTGGGCAGGGGATGAGGTAACATGGTTTGTAGTGTCCTGAAGAGACAGAGGTGTAGAGAGACTACATAGAATTCCCATAACATGCATACATGCAGCTCTCTATCTCTAAGGGTTAAAGAGAGACCAAGAAAGAGATAGATTTTAGAGCTTAGTACAGTACAGTTTATGGTTCTAACAATTACATTACATTAAATTAATAAACTATGTGTGTGTGTGTGTGTGTGTGTGTGTGTATTTTTATATATTAGTGATGTTTTAAATTAATAGATTTCAATGATTAGTTTATAGTCTCTTCTGAAATCTTTTGGAATTGTTATAATTACATCGTAAACCTTGTACAACCTGCTTCAGCAGTACTATTAAAGTTATACAGTAAAGCACATTTTAGAGCAGAGGTGTTCAGTGCATTTACAAGCAAATCTTCTAACACCTAATCTTCAAAGTGAACTGACTATACTGAATCACCATTGTTTGAATCGGTAGCTTTCAGCAGCCAAGCTCACCTCAGTGATGAGAGCAGTACCTTACCTTCTGGTTAAAAACATATTGAAACAAAACATACAAAAACAAGACTTAAGACTTAAAAGAGGTCACGGATTCTGCTGAACTCAGGCAGCTCGTACCATAGCTTTGGGGCTGAAGACAAAACATCGCAGCGTTACGAACAGTGATGCGTTCACTTACATACACATAAATACTGAAGTGCATTTGACTGCTTAACTTAAAACAAATTTATTTTGTTATCTAGAATTTTATTTTAGAAGAGAAAGTTTGAATTTGAGAGTGAGAGACCGACAGTGAGACGGCACAGCAGAGAGTTTGGTCAAGAGAGATGGCCATTAGCAGTGTAAATGAAGGGAAACATGTAATGACAGGGCCCCAGAGTCACTGATGAGGGTGATGAATGGCTTTCAACTCAAATACATGGCAGTTCATCACTCACCTCAGACGTAAACACACACACGTTCTTATGGTGCATTTTCACAGCCTGAATCACACACTCACTCAAGCTCTCTAATTGTCTCCTTTATTAACCTTGTGCACGTCCACTTAGGCTCTTTTGCACATGCTATTCTGCATTGTATTGCTGACACTGATATCACATATATAGCCTTGGACAACACTCATGTACACACAGACACACACACACACACACACACACAGACGCACCACTCACTGATGCCCTATCACATACCCTCATTAGTCAAAGCAGAGCACCGCCACACAGTATTCCCCTGTCATCTATGTCTGTCTGTTTGCTGCAAATAATTATCATTATCTATTAACTCTCACTTATTAATTTCAGTTAATTGATGAATCTTTTAGCATACCATACAAAATGTCAAAAATGATGGCAAACAGCACAGAAGAACAAAGTTCAACGTGTCTTAAAATTGCTTATGTTTATCTGACCAACAGTCACAAAGATCACAAACATATTCAAATAAATACAATATGGCTGTAACTAGAAAGGGTTTTTGCTTTGACAAATAATAATTCATTAAGGGCTGCAACTACTGTTTTTGTTGTTGATTAATGTTTTGATTCTTTTAGTAATTGCAGTCTCCCTCCTTAGTATGAGATGAATTGGTTAATGATTTAGTGTACAATGTGTCTTGTTTGTCTAACAGGTTGTCCATATCCCAAATATACCTAATTTATAATGATATAAAACAGAAAAAGCATCAAATTCTCAAATTTAAGAAGCAGTAGCCAGATTTGGTTTTGCATGTTTGCTAGATAAATTGCCCAACCCATTACTCAGTTAACAAAACTGTTGGAATTACTGCAACAGAGTTCAATTCATAATTAATTTTCTCTCATCTGATTAGCCAACTGTTAACTGTCACAAAGACAGCCACTGAAAGATAAGCTTCATGTCCCCCTCCGATGCAACTTCTCTGTTCTCTCTTCTCCCTCTGGTCTTCACC
>JAVQJL010026737.1:0-7500 GCA_036024295.1 Nannoperca obscura | reverse complement strand
GTGTGTGTGTGTGTGTGTGTGTGTGTGTGCGTGCATTTTACCATGTGTATGTGTTTCACAGGACGGGGTGTGCAGTTTCTCCTTTGGCTGCAAGAGAAACAGATAGACAGGAATAGGTATTAAGGCCACAGAAGTCAGACAGTAGAGAAACTTGGTTATAAAACTCTAGACACACACACACACACACATGGCCTGCTCAATGAAACAAAGTACATCTGAAGTTTTAGTGGTGTGTGTGTGTGTGTGTGTGTGTGTGTGTGTACTATATAAAGGAGTCAGCATGCCATTGTTTGTGTGCATGTGAGATGTAATCGAGGTGATGATGTATGGTTGCACACATGGATGACAGGGTAATCGATCCATAGTGGGGGTGTGATAGTGCGTGTGCACATGTGAGGAGCCTTAGTGCCAGTCATATATCATTTCACCTAGTGAACTAATCTGTTACTCTGACAGAGAGTTCAGATTACTGATCTCTCCTCTCCTTTCTGTCCTTCTCGAGCCTTCAACACTCTCGTCTCCTCTTTTACACTTTTCTTCTCTTTTTTTCACCTTCTGGCATCCTCTGTGTTTTCTGTGATTTCTCATTCTCTGATCCCTCCATACTTTTTTCTTAATAAACAAACACACTCTACTTCTCTCTCCCTCTCTCTCCCTCTCTCTCTCTCTCTCTCTCTCTCTCTCTCTCTCTCTCTCTCTCTCTCACGGGTGAATCATGGATAACCCAGCCATGGGATTTGTCTTCTGCACTGTTCTCTGGCAGCACAGTTAAACTCAGCATGTGGACTGCAAGATAACAAATAGAGACACACATGCATGCAAGATCCCATACTGCTTGGAAGCCCTCAAAAATCAACCTAATTCCTTTGGGGTCTGTGGCATTTGCACACATACGTCCTCACCCACACACACACTCCAGTTGGTGGCCGCCCAATGATACAGAGAGGGATTTAACATGTGCCAATCAGAGACCTTGGTGCATTTCTGTCACAGAATAGATAGTCAATTCCCATAGAGAGCAGCTTTACAGACCACATGACAGCCTGTTGACGGCATGTTGTGCGTACATGGAGTAGCACATTTTACACTAGCACACACACAAACATGGCCACGTAGACAGGAGATATTAATAGCTCCAAAATAGTCTAATCGCATTCATTTGTCACACATTTCCTTCAATCACTGAAGTGAATGGGAAATCAGCTCAACAAAACAGCTGAAATGGAGACAAATGCTGCTGGACTATGAGATAATCCTTACAAACATGAGGAAATTGCCACATGGCTTTTGGATAACAATGGAGGTCAAAGGAATAAGCTACAGTATATCAGGATTTGATTCCAAAGGCAATACTTGCAGCAGTTGATTTTGGTCTTTTCATGGGATTTGTTGCCAGTAATAATAAAATATAATATCATCAGACTTATCCTTTAAGTAAAATGCCATTGTTCTTCGCTGCCACCTGTTACAGTATATTCTAACACGCGTGTGCAGTGCTATGTAACATTTAATTTTCATGTAAAAACATCAAAGTAAAGATGAAAGCTTTTTATACAGCGTTATGTGTACACATGTGCATGTGTCTTAAAGCCTTGCCAGACTCCTATTACCAATACCATGTGGCACAGAGGGCTGAGTGCGTCGCTTCATTTGGAATAAACACACACAGAAACACACAGTCACGCACAAAAACACACACATTGTCTTCTCTTTTTGCATTGGCAGGCAGTAATACCAGCATTAGCATATGAAAGACAGCAGCTGGAAGGTGTAGCTGTCACTGCTGTTGTTGCTTGTTGCTTGTTGTGTTATCCATTTGGATGGCAGCTCCTCTGTTCTTGCGAACCCTCACCTTACTAACGCTCGCTGTTGCACTCCCTCCTGTCTTTCTGTGTGTCTCCTTCTGTCTGTCAGTCATGGTCCCTTTTTTCCACCGGTACTCCGTGTATGACTAATCACATGCCTCAGGGAATCTAAGGGACATACAGTACACGTACTGTGGGTATGAAAAGTGAACACTCATTACAGACAGCTCTGACAAAAATGGCATAAACAAGCATTTTTGCATGCATATTCAAACATACGCTGACTTTCAGGAAAAGTTTTATTCGTCAAAGTTTTCCTAATCTAGAAATCTCTGCATTAATTTATACAATTGAAACAGCTGAAGATGTCATATATATTTGGAATAATACGAGTTACGGTGTAAAAAAAAAAGTTACAGTTGATCACTTATCATATGCTGTAAGTTGAGTTGAAAGACAGAGCTGCCCTCGGCAAGGAACATTTTATCTCAGATAGCAGCAGGGTGCAACCTACCAACTCCACTCCTTCTCCTCTTGTCTGTTTCTCTTTCCCCTGCTAAGAGATGTAAATGTTCAAACAGACTAATTCCTTCAAAGCTGCGATGAGCATGAAACACCAGTCTCCGCCCTCATTGCAAATTGATGGCCTTTCGGAGCAGCATGAAAGCTAGATGAGCCTTGCTTGACACTCTCATTATCAGTACTACATTACACTACAGTTAGCGTCATTAAAAGTACATTACAGACATCCTAAACACACCTCACACTGATCTTTCAGTCTAATTCCTCCACTTTAAATGTCACTTTCGTGAGCTTAGAACTTGAGCAAAAAGAGGAAGGATACCCCCACTGTTAACCATATGCTCAGATATGCAATAAGGACACACTGTTAATAGATACAAGAATGCTGTACATTGCCATACTTTGTCTTTATCACTCGAAATTCAATTCAATTTATTTTTATTTAAATGTGAAATGTGATCCACTTCATCAGAGAAATCTGATCATTAAGTAGTGTTAAAAAGTAAAAATGGTCACCACGCTTTGTAAATGTAGGCATTTGCACAAAAACATGCTTCTTTTCCAGAGTAAGCCTTTCCCCTGGGAAAGCCAGTATATGCCAACATGTGACCGTAGGCAGTTGCTGAACCTCACACTCAAGAGCAACATGACAGAGTGACTGACAACATTTCCCAGCTGGTATGGCAGCACCTGGAGATCCTCCAGGGAGTGCTGGAGGACGCTGCTTCAGAAAAGAACATCCATGATGCTTTTCTTGCCCTCTTTGCCACTGCACCCTTAACCTGGAAGGAGCTGCTAGAAAATGGATGGATGAATAAAGGCAGGGGAAGTTGCAATATATTAGCTTTAGTAAAATACATTTCTTTTAAAGCAGCATTTATTGTTGTTGTTTTATACCACAGCAGAACAAGCTATAAACATAAAATTGTAAAATGTTGACTATATAAAGTTGTTATGGCAAACATGTTAGCAAACACTTGTTCACACATACTCATTTGGAGGGTTGTTTCTGGCCACTGTAGATATGTAAATCCAATATTCACTCTCCTTTAAGCCCTGTTTTGGCCTCTGGCTCTTTAGCTGCTAAATGTTCCACTATGTTCACCAGCTAGTCTCTAACTGTGTCTGTCTGTCATTTGGTGCTGGGCGGCAGGTAGACCACACTGGGGTATTGAGAACATTTTTCACTGATAACATCTGCCTTGCTGTAACTAGGAACAAGGGTCATGACAGCGGAAAGTTGTGTGCTGCAAAAACAAAACAATCAGCTGAAAGACACTAAAACAGATTGGGTGATTATTCTCTGTAGGTTTGTCATTATGGGTGACCCTCTCTCACACTTAATCATTTGATCCATTGTTATAATAAAATGATTGATAAGTACAGCTTTAAACACATCTTGGATCACCACTCTGTGTTGCTGTTGTGGCCCTCAAGTTATTCCAATACAAGTCCAATACTTTACAATTCAATTTATAAGATGACGTAGTTCCCCTATTATCCACACTAGCGATGTCAAAGAGATAAGTGGCAACCACTCCACAAATCTGCTTTTCAATTATAAGATCAGTGTTTTCCTTTTATCATGATGGCAATCTCATTCGACCAAACTTGCATTAACCACAGAGGTAAGTAGAACAGAAAAAGCACATATATGTTGTTTAAGAAAGCAGTTGCACCTGTTTTGTCACACCTGGGGCCACTCTGGAAGAAAAGGAGGAGCCAGGGTGATGATACTTTAACTTATCAGATATCCATGTGTGATGGGAGTCAGTTATCCCATACATGGAGGATGATACGCACACCAGCTGGAAGGCTCTGTCATTGCAACGAGAGAGGGTGCATGAGACGTGTTTCCATGGCTTTTTAAAATATTCAGTGGTGAGGTGGGGAAGATGATGGCACAGGTTCACGCGGCGTTCTTGCTTGGACAGATCGAATAAAAGCTTTATTTATGAATGGTTCTTACAGCTACTCTGGACAAATAAATAGTAACAGAGAATGTAGAATGTTTTTTTTTTTTTTTTTTTAAAACAATCCTTAGAAAATCTTATAAGTCACCTTCCCCTCTCCTCTCTTTAGTCTCTTGATCTCCCTTCCAGCCTTGCATCTTGACCTCTCAGCTCCACTCATTTGAGCGGCAGAACCATGGGGTCATGTTTATAATCCCCTGAGCACAATGAGATACAGGCGTTACAATGCAACAGCCACTCATAATCCAAAAGCTTTTCAGGGAAAACAACGCCCATAAAAATCCAGGATTATGTTGTTCCATGCTACCGGTTCAGGGACAGGAATATCTGTCGCTTTTTCTGTCTTTCTTTTTTAATCCTCTCTCATTCTCAGTTTTTCTGTCTGTCCCTCTCACAGCCTCTCTCTCTCTTTCTTTCTAATTCTCATTCACTTACTCTCTCTCTCTCTCTCTCGATCTCTCTTTCCTTTCTCTAAATCTCCTAAACAGCTTTAGTTCTTATCAGGATTTGACTAGACAGAAAAGGCCCTATTTGGAAGCAGAAAAGAAAAGTTTTCTGCAAATGCTTGTGTCAGGTTTATACTGTACTATACTACAGTTAGGAGAGAAAGAGCAGGGACTCAGAGAGAGAAAGAAAGAGGCATTGGAAAACATTAGCAGATATTGTGCCATCCCTGCATCCAACACCCTGCTACACTGTGGCCCTGTGTGCATAAACTGGATTAGAGGCTTTGAAACAAACGTAAGCACAGATGCACGCCTTTAGTTTTACATATTTGAGCGGCACAGCTGGATATTTGGCCCAAGTGAAATGGGATTCAATTTTTACTGTCTCCTCAATTCCAAGGTTTTTATTTCCGCGTGGGTCGCTCATCCCTGTAAAGCCTTACAAGAAGGAGGCAATTGTTTTCCTTGTGAACATGGTCTGCTAAAGAAAAGTCTGTCCATCTTGGACTCACATTTACACAGGTTTAAATTGCCTGATAGTCAGACAACACACCGTCCATACAGATGTTTGTGTATAACACCCTAGAGACATCGCTGTGCAAAGCACGGCCACTGAAAGCAATTCAGTCCTCTTGTATACGCTGCCAGTGGGACTACACTGCATTCATTCATCCGTCTCACCCCTCACTCGCCCTCCCTCTCCCACCTGCTTCCCTCGCTCCTTTCCTCCGACCTCCTCATTTCCCCCTGATGACAACACCTACACATGATTAATGATAATCCATGGTGGCCTTTGGTTGCGATTTGGGAGCATTTTATAGGAGAGGCAGCAGGGGGAATTTTCACTCACTCTTTCTCTGTTCCCAGTAGTGTCTTTTAGTCGACTGACTCCAGCTTACTGAGGAAAAAGACACCAGAGGGAGCCAAGATAAAAGACACTTCGGAAAGGAGAGCCCACATTCCCTGCTACTAATAGCACTATTTTGAAGAAAAATCAGCTCCAAGCATGAGTAGGAGGAGGCAGACGAGGTCGGTGGTTATAAATGTCATCATGTGGAGAAATATGGTTCTTTTTATTTGGTTTTGGCCTCGTTTGAAAATCCTAAACTTATCTTCTGAAGGGGTGAATAGGCATGAACAGTAGGCAGGGGCGGTTTATGGGATGTCAATTCTGGTATATTTAGTCTCTTAAAACACCTTATATAAAGAAAACAAATTATTATGCAATCAAAGAAAGAAAAGCAGACAGAGGAGTGGTGTCAGGGCCCTCTAGTGGTCAGGCCTGCATGCACTTTGACTTTTACCAAGGGTTGTATGTTGGTGGCCAAGTAATGAAAAAAATGGCTAATTTACATTCTCACAGATGAATATCATGGTCAATTGAAAGTCATTTTTCGGTCATGAATCTTTGTCATAAGGCATCACAATAACAATGAAACAACACATCTTTAATCTAAGTCTCAACCACACGAGAAAGTTAACACATCAGTAGTTTACCTATTTCTTGTTTGATCATTTATTGGCCTTATATTGTTTTGTTTGACTCTTTATGTGATATTTGCAGAAACAATTGTTTCCACTATTTTTACACCTGTATTCTACATTTGTGCATTTAAATATTGGCCACATGTTGTGTAACAATAGATTATTGAAATATTGACTGTTATTTGGTGCAACATTACTTAATTTTCCTATCTAGCTAATCCTATCCAGTTGTTCCTGACTTCATTAGCAGATGTATGATTTGTTTCTCTCTGAATCTCTATGAAGATTTTCTCAATTTGGATATGAAACATAGACTTCCAGCCCCCATTTTAATTTCTTCTTGTTGATTAGGGCTGCTAATAAATTAAATATCCTGTTTTGTCTGATCAGGGATCCATCAACCAAAGATATTCAGTTTACTACAATAAAAGACTAAGAAAAACTATTCACATTTCAGAAGCTGGAACGCTGATATTTTTGCTTAAAAACTGATTGATCGATTATCAAAACTGTTGACAATACATTTTCTGTAGATTGAGTAACAAAATAATTGACTAATCTTTGCAGCTCTGTTATTAATAAATTGCATATTTTCATTTGTATGCTACAGATTTGGACATATATTGTTTGTCTCTTTTTAAGGCTGTTTTTGTTATCAATCACTGGTGTGTTAATTCATGTGTCAGCTGTTTGTTGATACAGCCTGTGGCTTCTGTATAAAGATGTTTTGGTTCACATTTTGAATTTAATGCATGATGAAGTTCCATGGCGAAAACGTATCTCTAATTAATTCAGTGCTGATAGTTTGCAAGACCTTTTTGTTTCAAATTATAAACAGAGACGTGCATGCAGGTTGTACTATATGTGTAACACCACCAAGTGTCACTGTGTCCTCACATTTTAACTGCATTAGTGGAGTAAGGCTGAACTGAGGACATCGAGTCCTCTTCCACTAGTGATGGGATAAATAGTTCATTTTAGTGACTTAGTTCAGTAACTCCCGTTCAGTAAAAAGAACTACTCTTTTTTTCGAGTTATTCGTTCATTTATGAATTATTAATTATTAATATTAAACATGTTTATTTTCAGCCTAAATACAAAAATACTTACGTTTCTAACTCTCTCCCCGTTGCAGCAGAGCTCTAACCACGCCACGCCCCATATAACTACATAGCCATGGTGAACTACAACATGCTTGTTTCCTATGCTAAACCTAGTAGCAGTCCAGGCTACTCATTTATGTTTCTGTCTGTGCAATGAACGTTTAAC
>JAVQJL010026724.1:0-31490 GCA_036024295.1 Nannoperca obscura | reverse complement strand
TTTGTCTGCTATATGATATATTTAACTGAAATTGCTGATCCGAACAACCAATGATTTATAAAGGAAAATCTTGAAAATGATCAGGGGTGCCCAAACTTTTGCATGCCACTGTACATATTAGTTAAATTATCTCAATCTTTTTACACAGCTCTTTAGAAATAAAAAAAGAGGGAAATTATTAAAGATTTGAGAAATGGTTTATTAGACCACAAGCAAACAAACTCCATATTTGAGCATCTTGTAACAGGTCCTAAATAGACTCAGCTATTTGAATCTCTATTCACAGGCACCTCAAACTTCATTACAAAGCTTGCCCAAAGACACTGTAGACTGACAGCAACAAACTGTCAGTCCACAGTGTCTTTGGGCAAGACACTGAACCCTAAGAGGGCCAGCACCTTCCATGGCACCTCTGTAGCCATTGGTGTGTGAATGGGTGAATGAGACTGTGAAAGTGCTTTGGGAACCAGTAAGGTTGAAAAGTCCATTTAACAACTGATGCATGAGAAGGTACTGCAGCCATCTCTAAGTTAATATAAGCTTTGAAATCATCATGGAGCTTTCTTTGGTTCATTTTTGATGATGAATTAACATGAAAGTCAATCCAAAAACAAGAAACAAACAAACAAACAAAAAAAACACTGATTCGCTGAGACCATTACACAATTGCATCCACTGCCAGCTGAATGAACACAGTATTGCACAGTATCACTTAGCCATGTACTGTATGTCAGCATATAATTTGAAGTAACCTGCCAATAAGCCTCTGCAACAATGTCAGGATGAAAAATGAATGTGCAGTTATTGCATAATAATATGTCTTGCATATGTACCGGTGACAAACACAACGCTGAATCTGCTCATTGTTCATTTGTCGCAGGGCACCATGAGCAAAATCTATTCATCAGATCTCTTGATTAAATGGAGTGCTGGATTCGTTATCAGAGTCTGACAGTAGTGAGCGAAATGTGTTTTTGCTCTCAGATTCAGTTACAGTGTTTGTGTGTGTGTGTGTGTGTGTGTGTGTGTGTGTGCGTGCGCTTGTGCTTGCACTCACCACACAGTCGAAGCAGTTGAATGAGGAGTGGAAGTAGGGCTGGATGCCCAGACCATACATCTTGATCAGCATCTCAGACATGAACAAACCGAGGAAGATAAACTCTGCATAGACTAGAGGGAGGAAGGAGAAAGAGAGAAGGAAAGGAGGCAGGGAAGGAGGGAGGAAATGGGAGAGTAGAGTGGGTTAAATGTGGGACAGAGGAAGGTGAAAATGATGAATGGGGTGAGGTCATGGAGAGATAAAGAGTGGATTGAAAAAAAGGAGAGAGAAATGCAGATGAAGCAAATTGAGAGCGCAGGAGAGAGAGGTGAAGAAGTCAGATAAAAAAGGTAGAGAAAGTGAGGGGAAGCAAAAAAGAGAGAGAGACAGAGAGAGAGAGAGAGTTAGATGAGTGGAAGTCAATAGTGGTGCAAGCCCAGCGGTGTATGACAGTCTGGTGATGAATGGACTCCATCAGCAGCTAGAGCTTCATATACTAATGACACCAGCCAAGACAACGAGTTGACTCTACCCAGTGTCCTGTGTGTCTTTGTGTGTGTGTGTGTCTGGTCATGAAATAGCGTACTTTAATTTATCAAGTAGAATGTGAATATATTTATCATTATATCATACAGGTGAGTAGTCACAACTATTAGCACAGTCTTTCTGTACATATTTTGGTTAAAAGTTATTCAAAGTCTGAAACAATTTGCTGCTATTGAGCTCATGCTGAAGTTACTAAATTTTATTTCCACTACAGTTAAAGACAGAATAAGGCTCAATATTTATGTCTCATACTTGAAACCTTCTTTGCAGTGGCCATATCAAGCTGCCAATATAAGTACAACTGAGCAAGTATGACTGAAACCAAAAGGAAGATGTAGAGGGAGGTGATGATGGACTAGATCCTGGTTAGAATAGAAAGTGCAACATTTGTCTGCTATCTAAAGGAGTTAAAATTGCAAATGCGTTGTTTGCATGTGTAGGAGGAAACAGCAGATTTGAAGTGTTAAAAGATGATTCAGGTTGGGACGAGGTGTGTGTGGACAGCAGTGATGATGAAGAGATAGTGTTCTGAGAGACAACCGTAAAATATTGTGGCTTCAGGTGTCGGCCTGGTATTGAATTTAGTAACGTAAAGGTGCGGTCGCGTTTGTCTTTAGTCCAATAAAGTCCCAAAGTGAGCACCAAAAGATGTGATGTCACGGGTCTCTGAGCAAATGAGGAAATATTCGTAGAGACTGGTGTGTGTGTGTGTGTGTGTGTTTGACCACACCATAGACTAATATTTGATCAATAATTATTTATTGAAAAGATAAAAGTGTTTGATATCATCTACTCCTTTTGAGGTTCTCTGTGCTTTAAATAAATACCATACTGAAATTCACATGCCAATTGTGTTATGGTGTGTGACCTTTCTCTAAAGACTCCTGGAAAAGTTCCTATAAGGCGTTTCCACTTCATATTGTGTTCGCACTGCAAGAACAGGGAACAATCTTAGTTCTTAGAATGCCGTTTTGAAGAACTTTTATAGCCCCTACTTCAGAGTAGCTCCTACTTGAGTGACATAAGTGTACATTGACTGGTCAACACGTTAGCCAGTGCAGCCAAGCTGTTACCTTTAAAAACCTGTGTAACAGCTAGAAACCAAGCCCACACTGGGCTTTGAAGCCAGTTTGACATTGTGGCCAACTGTGTAATTACGTTATAGATTCACTGTTGTTTATGTGAGTGAGTCTGACGTGAGCGCTTAGTAGATGGGGTTAAAGGACAAGCTAGTGCACTTGCTCTATGGGCCACACAATACAGAAGCTATGTATCCACTTCTCTTTATACAGCCAAGCTTGGAACAGTAGCCTTAAAAAATGGACTGAGTGTGAAGTCCAAGCTTTATTTTGAGTCATCAAAGCAAAATATAAAATCTTGTGAGTGACGTTGCTATACCAACCACTGGCAAGGTTACGCCAGCATTCCTATTGGTGGCCTTAATGCAAACAGAAAAAAACAAACCCTTGAAGATATGTAGTTCTTCCTCTCAGGGAGTCCCCAGTACAGTGTGGTACGCAGGCGAGTTTGTTCACACACTGTGCAGCATGTGTGGATGTGTGCTTGTACTTTGAGTGTTTCATGCGTGTATTTACTCACAGAGGAAGTCAGAGAGCAGCTCAGGCTGGTTGTAATGCACCGCAGCCACACACATGGTGTTGAGCCCCACCAGGCAGAGCACCGTCCAATAGAAAGCCTGAGTCTTCACTATCTTGCGGATGAAGAATCGCAGTCGTCGCTCCCTCTTATTGTAATTGGAGCCCTCCTTACCACTCTTTATACTGGAGCGGGCAAAACCTGGGGGGAGGCAGGGACACATGACAGTGTGAGATTGATTGATTGTAATTTTTCCCTCCTTTTTCTGGACCCGTCACCACTACCACTTAGAAATTAACACAAGATGACATTAGACTTATTTAGCTTTTTCTCTACTCATTTACAACCCTCCCCTTTCCCCCCTAATTGATTGATCAACTAATCATTTCTGCAGCAGGATCGGTTGTAGAAGTTATGGGGTTTCCTTATTTTACCATGCTGACCTGAGATACCCAAAATACCTTGTATTGTGTTGTTCTTACTGCAGACGTCGTTATATTTAACAAACCAAAGCATTGTAGTTCACCTGAACATATAAGCTGGAGTAAACACTTACTGTGAAATTACAGATGTGAGCATGCTTTGAAAACGTTTGTAACCTTCTATGTCTCCATCCCCTTCATCCATCCCACGGTCTTTTCTTACCTACTGCATCTCCCATGTTGTCCTCTCCCTCCTCAGGGTTCAGCAGCTCTGTCTTGTTGTTTTTGGTTTTGATGGTTGGCCTTCGCCTCGAACCTAGCATGAGAAAAATATCTCTCAAATGTTACTGTTTCAAACTTCCCACGGTCTGTCACTCACAAGTGTATTGTGCTAAACCCCACATTTGCATATTTGACAGAGCACTTGAGTTGCTCAGCATTGTTAAACACCTTTCTAAAACTTGCACCAAACCAGCCCACTAGAATAGGGCTGTCAGATGTTTTGTCATATGTTGTCATACTTAATAGTTAGCTTTTTTGGGGGTATTCTACAATATCTGGTATCCTTATTTATTCCCTAGGAATACAAGTTGAAGACAAGATATCACAGTATATTTGTACAAATCTGATGTCTTCTTAAGTCACTGTGAACACACAATTCTCTCTATCTCAATTCTCTATGTAGCTCTGTCTTCATACTCTGTCTTTGCTTACTGCACTGATGTCATTAGCCTCTCAGAAGTCTTTTTCTCTGTCTCACTTATAGAATACAGTGCACAAACACACAATTAAAGAAGAGAGAAGAAGTTCAGTTACCATCAAAGTTTCCTGTGCCGTCGTCTTCAGCCAAAATCACCTCTTCTGTACAAGAAAATCAGAAACATCATGATCCAGTTACAGGGATTGTACAGCGTTTTAATTAAATTAAAGCACTTTTCAAAAACTTTTAAGGTACCTAAACCAAACATGTCCAGACTCTCTAAAAGCCTTTATCATCACATCAAAACTGTTACTATGAATGCCACGAGACGACAAACAAATGGGATCGTTTGATTTCAAATATTACAAGTTTTTTTAATACGCTTTTTTCAAGGAGTATATTCAAATTCAAGCATATTCATAACCTAACAGTTAAAATTAAAAATTTTCCAAACTTTCAAGACTTTGTACGAACTCTGCAGTTAGGTTTCCTTGTGTCTACATGGGAACGAGGAGTGTGTGTCGGTGTGAACCAGTGTCTCAGCATGTTTGTCAGTGTGCACTGACCTGCTTTGCAGATCCACTCCAGGTATCCGTTGAGCTCTCTCTCAATTTGCTGCTGTCGCCTCAGCTTGAGGAACTCGCTCCTGTTCTCCACTCGCTCTCTCTCTTTGGCAAATTCACTGTGGGCACATTTGTCATTTTTTTTTTTAAATTTAGTCTCAATATCGATCAACATATACATTTTAGAAAGCATATAGGAGACTATAGTATTATATATTTTCTATAAGTAAGAGGAGGGATTTTTAACCACGTGAAAATGACTGCAAGTGTCCACAGACACACAGAAGACCATACCCTGAGAGTACACCCAGCACCAGGTTGAGCATGAAGAAGGAGCCGATGATGATGAGAGGGATGTAGTACATCCAGTTCCAGGCACTACCCTCCACATCATTACTCTGCAAGAGAAAAAACAGAGACACACACACAGATGTGTTATTACTGAGCATCTAATATAAAACATTAAAATGTGTATGTTCTGTTATTCTTTTAAGGACTGATGACAACCTGAAAGCTCAGGAAATGTTTTCTTTTAATGCACCTCTGCTCTTTTTTGTGTGCAGATCCTTGTTAGTTCAAATATTTTACCCTCAATAGGCAGCGACTACATTTCTCAGTCCAATACAGTTTTGGTGAGGATTGATTCTTTCATTGTTTTAGCTCTAAATATTACCTGTACCACCTACCACCAAGGAGAGCTAAAGTATGTATATTATGCTGGCCGAGGAGTGATCCATCTCAAAGCCCGAGCTGGATGCACAGACACTTTATTTGCGTGCAGAAACGTCAATATAGAGAAATGCGGCGTATGTAGTGTTATGTTACAGAATCTCCTTCTTTCACCAACATCGATTGCACTGAGGTGTCTGGTGAGCACGACAACAGCAACAAAACCGACACTGTGTCACTTCCTTCTTTCATTAAACAAACCCAGCTGACAATCAGGTAAATCAGCATACTGGCGGATATCGTGTTTCTGTGAGCTGTGTAATGCCTAAATGGAACTATCAGTTGATTATTATCTGCTGCTGGAGTGCTGGGTGCATTTGTTAGATTTTATACCACATGGTACAGTGCGAGCAGCCCCTTCTCTATTAAAATTTCATTGGTTTCCTCTTGACTGCCTGTGTGAGAGTGGAAGTCAGCCTCCATCCATCAGAAAAGATGTTAAATATAGAGCGAGACGGACCAGAATAGAGAGTGGAATAGAAGGAGGTGGAGAGAGGAGGAGAACGACTCCGAAAGGCAGGAAAAGGACAGATGAGAAGACAGATAAAGGAAGTCAAACAGAGAATGATAAATAGAAAGTTGGATGGAAAATGACTTTCAGACAAATAAATGGAGTTTTGAATCAAATCTCAAACTACTTAATGCCTCATTTAGCTAAATAAAATTCAAGCCAATCACCAACCTTCACACCCACCCACCCTCAGAGTCCTTCAGAGTGCTAAAAACATACAGTACAAACCTGATACACATCATAGAGAACAGAAAGAACATGGCAAATATGTTAGTCAGTTACATACATGCAAGTGCACTTTGAAACATGAACGGCATAAAGGCCCACAAAATGTGGTGTAATACAAAACTAACATTATATATAAGACACAAACGATTGTACTGTTTACCTCACAATCATCCTGACAAGGCGAGACATTATTGTCTTTCTAAATGTATACAATGTGCATCTGAAAAGCCTTCAGACTTCAAATGAGACTTCTTGGCTTGTAATTTATGTTGTCGCCAATACGTGTAGCAAACCACACCAACGCAGACCCATGTGCTTTTTAAATTTGTCATCGAGGAAGTTTAAAGTGGTAGAGAATAGATGGTAGGGAGCCATTTCAAATTAATGTCGGGTTTGGGACGGACTTGATTACTACTCAAAAACAAAAATGTGCAGCCCTAACTACACTCTTATATGTAAGTGAAGTCAATTTTATATACAGGCCAAATAAAAGGAATGTAGTGTCAAGATTTCTGCTTTCTGTCTGCTGATTACTCTTGTGACCTTAATTACAGGCCATTGCAGCAGGGACATACTGTGTATAGGTGGTGCCTGAGACTCCTTTATGTTGTACTGTAAACCAAACTACATTTGATCAAACTTGGCTCACTGGACAGGTTAACTTACGTAATAGAGCATGTCTGTCCATCCCTCCATGGTGATGCACTGGAAGACGGTGAGCACGGCGAACAGGATGTTGTCGAACTGGGTGATGCCGTAGTTGGGCCCAATCCAGTTACCTCCACACTCTGTGCCATTAGAACACAACCGGGAAGGAGAACTTGTGCCACATGGTAATTCGTCCACTACCTCTCCTGATCAAAGAGAGAAAGAGAAAGATCCGCCATAGGTAACAACCTAAGTCCATTTTGGATCAGAAAGCAAACTTCTAACAATTGTGTCTTTTCTATTTATCACAGCAGACATTTTGATTCGTTAAACACAGGTGTAATCAATAAGAGCAATAATGGCCAGTTCCAATTATGTGTGCCAGTTCCAGGGCCCTGGTATTGTGCATGGTGGGTCAATAGGCCATTTACATAGCAGACATATTGACATACAGTAGAAGGAAAAGCACAGGTGTTACTAATAACACTAATGATGACTCCATGTTCAAGTAAGTTACGACAGTGTGACAGTGAGCCAACATATGCAATACCAGGACCCTAAAACAGAAATAGCTAAATAGAATTATTAATTTTATTACTTCATCAATTTTCATTACTGCTTCATTACAACTGTTCTTTTCCTACAGTTATATTTCAAAATATCTTAGGCACGCCTAAATGGGACAGAGCCACGATTCGTGAGTGCTACAAATACACTTTTCCTGCTATGACAAGTCAAAAGGTCTGCTTTTGAAAAGAGTTGCCTTTTGGACTTTAGCATCCAATAAATGCATACTGTCACAATGAATTGGAATATGGATAAACTAACCAGGATTGACTCTATCTCTATTTTAACAACATTACAGTTTGACCACATGTGCTTTACATATGAAAAGAAAAGCATGAGAACACTACACAATACGAATAAAATGAAATGAAATACATTCAAATATAGTAAAATACAATTACATTGCAGTAATAAGTTGCCAATACAACAAGTGAAATACAAGTGAAACCAAAGGCACAGGAGAACAAATTAAGATTTGAAAGTGGCTAAAGTGAGATCTTCAGGAAGTTGGATTTTATTTTTCTTACCAGTGATTTTGTCGCGGCAGGTAGTGTGGAACTTTCCCATGTAGAACTCCAGGCCAATGATGGCGAACATGAGGATGGCCACGAACAAAAGCAGGCCAATCTGCAGCAGGGGGATCATAGCCTTCATAATGGACTTAAGCACCACCTGCAGGCCTGGAAGAAAAAATAATAATTTGTGCATACTTAAATTATATTACTTTATGTCACTTGGACAACTATCAATAAACATTTAATACACTAGAAATGCAAAGTAAGCAAAAGTGTGCTATGATTTCTGTACATAGGCTATGCAGAAAACAATGTTTATCTTGAAAATAGAGATAAGTATCAATGATGTAAGATGATGTTAGTACTAGTAGTACAACATAATATATATATAAATACACTTGACTATGATATTTTGAGAAATCATTAAGTTGTAGTACATTTTATTTAAATACACTTTTTTGTCCTTAATATAGACATACATACTGTACATAACAGGCATTTAAATATTCAAATTATATCCAATGAATGCATCTAAATATTAAATGTAGACTGCATTCATAAGGAAAAGTGGTTTGTCTTTGTAAGATGTGGTTGTTTATTTCCAGCCACTGCATTCAAAATGTTGCAGCATTAATTGTAGTTCCTTATTGAACAAGTGTGTTTCTACAAAGTAAGGAACAAGTCAAGCACTGTCAATATTTGCTGCTGTTACTCTGGTTCTAGTAAATACATGCATTGGTTTCTCAAATTTGCACAACAAATCTACAGTTTTCAGGTCAAACATACGCATACCCATGGCGGTTTGAGGTGTACAAAGCAAATGGTGCTACAGTAGTATCACACAATTTACAATATATGACAGAGACTAAAGTTGCAGTAGTTAAAGGCAGGACACAGGGCAGTGTGCACACAAAAAAAAAACACACAGCACAGCACTTACTGGGAATCCCAGACACCAGTTTCAGTGGTCGTAGCACTCTGACGGCTCGTAGTGTCCTCAGGTCAAGCTGAGACCCCACTGATGACAAAATACTGCATAGAGAAAGCAAGAGAGAGGGAACAAAACAGAGAGCGACATCAGTTTAACTGGTGTTTCAAAATCATCACATTTGCTAAAACATGCTGTGTTGTTCAATTTACAGCTGCAACATACTGCTTCAGCACAGAATGCCTCAACTACTGACTGGCATTTCACATGTTTAGTCTGCTGAGCAAAGACAAATAGATGTGACACCAAAATCACAAAAAAATCATTCTAATTCTAACAATGAATCCGCGAGAATCGACTGAACCACTCAGTGAACTAGGGTATTTAGCTGATGACACTATATAACTTGCTACCGGTCAAACTTTCCAACTTTCTACATTTCCACGGCAACTGAGCAAATTCAATCTGCTGATTTTGATAATTACTATGATTGTGCAATGCGATGAAAAGCTCCAAAACAAGTGAGGAAGTGGACCTTGAGTGGAGATTGCCTATCAAATTCCCATGATGCTCTGAGGAGGAAGAGGGAGGAACGAAGAGGAGGAGCACAAAGCATGGGCAGACTTTGACAACTGATCATTTAAAAAAAGTATATTTTCCGCAGTTCAGTATGTTGGCAGTTCTTTTAACTTCAATACATTTTTATAAAGATATTTTACAAACATGAAAACGCGAGGCAAGTTTGTGCTGGCTTTTATTAAATTTGCACTTGCAATCTGTGTAGATTTAATGCTTGACTTAGTAAGGCAGTTGCTCATTAAACAGTTAGTGCCCAGAACTATTTGCCCAGAACTATTTCTTTAAGGGTATTCTACAAGCAAAGAAGACCTCGGTAGGTGCAATACAATGGTTGTAGTATCTTTTCCATCATCACAACCTCTCTTTTTGATACAGCTGTTCTCTGTGCATCTGCAGAAATATCTCTTTCCAACTTTGTACAATTTCTGAACCCTAAAATGTGCTTGTAATCATGAAAGGGGTGCACCTCACTGCTGTCACAGAGAGTGCCTCAGATACCAAGCAAGCTGCCCCTCCAAGCATTCTGTGCCAAGGCTTAGAAAATCTGCCCCACAGATAGGAGAGCTGTCCCTTATACGAGTATTCCTGATAAATGCCATATGAATTGTGCATTTGAAACATGAAAAGTGAGAAAGCAGGAAGAAAGGCAATTTGAGCACCTATAGCAACACTATATAACTAAATAGCTAAAAGAAGAGAGAAAATCCAAGATACTTAACAAGAAATAGAGATTCAAGAGACTTGGAAAAATAGCAAGAGGGCCACAGAAAGCAACTATAAATTGAGCAAAATCTTCAATTTCGGCATCTCTTCTTTCCTCATCTTCACCCCCACCCACCTCCTCCATCTCTCTCCAGGTTGGTTGCTAATTCCAGTAAGAGGTCATTTATTAACAGACACGGTACCGGCAGTCAAGCCTCTCATTCCCTCAATGGCTTTTTAACTGCCACGGCTAAAGGCCATGCTGCAGACCTGAAAATACTGGACCTCAGCAAAATAGGCAAACAGGTCCAGTAAAAAACCAACAGGACACACATATAGATTATAGTCTAGCATAGTCTGACATAGTGTAAATGATAGCACACAGTACACATGTGCATGTGATCTACAGGTGTAGTATGATTTTATAATCTTGTTACTATTTGCTGTCCCAGCTGCTACTTCCCCAGTGGAACCATTAAAGCTTCAAATACATTTTCACTTCCAGAGAGTTGCATTTATGCACAGATAAATAGATGGATAAAGCAAAAGAGCAAAGGGTGTGTTTTGATATCTTGAATCTAAATTTAGACTTTGTCTGCCTTTCCGTCTTTCTGTCATTCATTTTAGCTCCAGTAAATTTTTGTCCCATTTCGCAGTTTCTCTTTTCTCCCGTACATCTCATTCAGGGGTGAGTGCAGAGCTTCAATATTCATCAGTGCGAGACGGCAACCATCCGCTTCTGCCAGACAACGCAAACCTCCAGGATGCAGTCACCCCGGCAACAGCTGAACCTGCCCACAGTGCACTTAGGTGGCCAGTAGAGGGAGCAGTGACTGTGAAACCAGTGTTGATGGAAGGATAACATGGTGTGGGAGGGGAGTGGAGGGGTTAGAAGAGAGGGAAACAGTGAAACAGCAACACAAGTGTAAAGGAACAATAGGTAAGAGTTAAATGCAAGGAGAGCAAGAAAAGAAGTAGCAGAGAAAAAAAATGGCACGAGAAAGAGGCTAAAGAAGGATGTGAAATGATTTGATTTAAAATGATCATGACCTTTGCTTTAGTCGTCCAAGAGTGATAAGGTACTATGAATGACTGAGACAAAAAACAAACATAATCTTGAAATGTCAATTTTTCACCACAGTAACAGTCACAGAAAATTATCAGATTTTAAAGATTGTTGTATAGGTGTAAAGGTGACAGCAGTTATACCTAAAAATAAATCAAGAAAAGCTGTCTCTCTCAAACCATGAAGATATAATGATGGCATTGTGTCCATGCTGAAGAAAAGCTTCCAATACTGGGAAAAAGAAAATATATAAATTGGCTAATTATGGTGCCATAATTAAAATAATAATAGGCAGAATGAGACACAAATAAACAGGCTACAGTACGTGGATTAAAGAAACATTAATGAGACAACAACTCGGCTAGCTTCATTAATGTTAGCATTCCTCCGTAGGTTAAGTTGTTACAGTTAGTTATTTCCATTTAAGGTTTTTAAACTATTACTTTTTCCAATTACTGTTTATAAGCTAATGTTATCAATGTTTCACTATTTCTTTAGTGAAGGCTGTCTGACATTCAAACTCTTCACTAGCATTGAATGCTAATGGTAATTGGCTTTGTAGCTCGCACACTTTAACTTGGGTCTCATTAGAAGGTACACACTGTAGGCTAGGAGTTAATGTATGTGATAAATATAATACATGTTGCTGTAATGTGAGACAAGCACATCAAATTATTTTCGCTACTGTTTTTCTGCTGCTAATGCTAATCCTTGTCTTGCGTCCCAGAATTTCCCTCTGTTTCTACAGTTTAACATAAACACTGTATATCAACACTTAATGTCATTGTCATTTAAATGATAGGGATTCAGCACACACAGATTTGTCCTTATTAGACAATACTAGAGATTAGAGTCCCTGATGAAATACAGGCTGAGAGGGAAGAGATGGAACATCCCTCGAGAGACAGGGAGTAAGAGAAGGAGTGAGCAGATTGAAAGAGAGTGATAGTCCTGTGTGTCAGTGTGGGATTCAACTGCTGAGAGAAAAACCCCAAAGAGAGAGAGAGAGAGACCCTAGAGAGGGAGAGTTTTATGTGCGGAGGGAGAAGGTGTTTGGACAGTGATGACAGAGGCTCTCACTGCTGGGAAACACCTAACAATCAACCTGTAAAGTGCACAGGCACACACCCAATTTAAACAGTAGCTTAATCCTTGAAAACTGAATTATTTACCTCCCATTTTAAAAATAACAATCAATATAGCATAAAGCATACCGGTATTGTAAGAATGTTGTAATTTATCATGCAATCTCCTTTCTTTCCTAATTTTACAACTTTTTATTGCTGGTAAATGTACACTATTGATTTTGCTCCCAGTTTACTGTTGATATTAACAAAATCAACGGTTTATTTAAAAACCCACCAGAAAGATCCACAAACACTGAGGTGTGTGATGCTGATGATGAAGATAATGATTGATGGCCCTGATGATAAACATCTCGGAGGTCACTCGCCACCGTCACTTTGCCTGGTCTCTCCCCGTTCATGGCATTGCCATGGCAACCGGCGATTCCTCTCTTCGCTGAGTCTCCACGGTTACCGACCTGCTCTCATTCATAAGCGTTGCCCTGGCAACGCTGCTCTGGCTCATTGATGGAATCTCGGCATTGCCGCAGCAACGGGGATGGGAAGTGGGTCTCCTAACGATTGATTTTCAACCCCTCCAAAGCCTCGCATCTCCCACACATCCACCCACCCACCCACACACACACACAAGTTATCTTTACCTACACTGTCACGCCCTTTTCTATCAGCAGCTATTGTGTGTGCTCCTATACATGGTTTGTACATACAAGCAAACCTTCCCTTGCATGCAGACACATACACACTGACCAAACAGCATCCTTTTACTGAATACAATCACAGATAGACTTACATCAAATATATGTGTATGAGCTCACTCTGCTCACATACATACAGAGTACAATATGGTGACAGTGATGAATGCAGAACAGTGCAGGTAGTATGGATGACCCATTTTCTCTGCTGCTGCTGGTGTGTTGAACACTGTTGTACTTTACAACAGATGCATACATTTTACATATGACTGCAAACGCATAGAATCAGACACTTATATCTGGGTAGTCCTTGTATAACTCTGTTTAACCATGAACTTAACTCCAATTGACTCTGTTTGGTCAAATCAGTTTATTAAATGTATTATTTAAATACAGCCAAAATACAACCATCACTTCCATTTACTAAACTGGAAAAAGTCATCTATGCATTTGTAACATTTCATCTAGGCTGAACTATAACTCCGAAGGCAGAAAACAAGATCACAATAACACATTTCCATTTTAGCACTTTTACACTGGCTACCTTTGTGTTTTGTTGACTTTAAGATTTGCTAATCAGTTATTTTTTAATTGTTAAACCCGTGCTTTTTGTACACTGAGACGCTCGGACAGAGCAATCCCAGCAGTTCAGAGGTCCAGACTGAGGAGTATTTGTGCCTTTGTCATCCGGACCCTGAGGCTTTATAACAGCTTGCCTCATGGGCAAAACTGCAAAAAAACGGGTAGCTTGGTTATGACTAAGGGATTTAGTGATGATTTAGCTGATTTACATTAATGTTAGATGTGTAGTGGCATAAATGAGCTGATATTTACAGATAATGATACTTAAAACATACATGATGTCATAGGCTCATACATTACACGTATGTGCTGTGCCTGTGTCAAAGACCATATGTGCACATTCGTGAGTGTGTGCATGTAATGCATGTTATCACAGTGTAGATTCTGTGGCAGAAATAGTAAACACATGCAAGATACTGGGACAGGTTCCAGCCAGTGACATGTGTATGTGTGTATTTGAGTGTGTGTATGTGCACATGGTTTTTGTGTGTATAGTGTGGAAATAGTGTGGGAGTGCCATGTGTCATCACAGTGTGAGCTCCTGTGCCCTTAGTGTCCCCCACTGAGCCTCCCCCCCCCACACACACACACGTGATGGGCACAATGCTCCTGTGTGACACAGTGCACAGTAAAGGATTTTGAATAATATGTTCAAACATAGTGTAAACAGTGTAACAAATGGAGTCGAACATTGGTTCCTTAGTCACCATGGTTATTTAGATATGTCTGTATTGACTTATGCTCTGGCAGATATTAATTGGCTTCCTGTAACTGCTGAAGGTATGTCAGTGTCATGAGCTGCTGGGACCTTCCCCAGCATGCATGAAGCAGAAAGCAGAGAAACACAGGACTGATATAGATACAAGTGCCCTTGAGCAAAATAATTTTGAATGAGTCTGGTTTGTTAGCCAGCAAAAAGCTACAGTATACATGTGTCAAATTTGAACCAAAATGTGGTAAGACAAGATATAGATGTTTAACACAGTTAAACACTTCACATCCTGTAGTTTTAGCCTCCAAGTGTGTTTTAGAGCACTAGTTTCCATACCTTTAGACTTGCAAATGTGTTCTTTTTTTCTGGATAGGATAAGAAAATCCTGTTAATCATCTCTCAACCCTTTAGACTCATCTTGCAGACTTGTCTAAGTACTATTCAGTAATAATTTACTTTCTGCCTGGTCTACAAATGTTTTTAGAGGGCAGAAAACTCCTCACAGAAACAAACCAAGGTAAGAAAGCAAAATGCTTTTGCTCCCCCACCTTGTCTCTCTCCTATAGATATGGGACATTAAGCAGCACTTTACGACCATTATGTCACCTCTCACCCCCAACCTCAACCATCAAGGTGGTATGTCCCAATAACTTTGCCTTATTGGAAGAGGCCGTGCTAGGTGCAGAGGAGTGTCGGAGAGAAATCAGTGGTAGGATTGGAGGTGAAGGGTGAGTATTGAAATGGCTCCATCACTTCAGGGATTGGGAATCTTTTCCACCAGTTTATGTCATCAGACCCCTCCCTCTTACTTCATCAAAGACAGTTTTCCCTTTTTCTTTCCATCCAAACATCTCTTTTTTTCTCTCTTCATTCCTCTGCTTTTTTTCAGTCCTCTTTCCGTCTCCTGCTTGCTGAAGCTTTCATTGGAAGAGGCAGGATGGAAGCACTCTCATTCTGACCACATTCTCCATCCTCATCCCCCCTTCCTCTTCCTTTCCCTCTCTTCATTTTCTCGCTCTCACATTATTGCTGATCTCAGCAGAGTGCAAACACTCAGCTGATGGACTCTCTCTGCCTCCGCCCCCAACCAAACTCCCTTATTTCCCCTTCATTCCTTTCTGTCTCCACCTTTCCTTCTCTCTCCCTCTCTCAGTGCGTCTGCCTTCTTCTATTTTAACTTCATGTGGGATCGGGTGGATGAAGGATGAGGAGAGATAAGATAAGAGTGAGTGGCCGATAAGGAGCGGTAGTCTTGTCCTTCCTTCTTTCTCTTTTATGTCTTTACTCCATCCATCCACCCTTAATCACATATATGTTTTATAAACATGTATTTATCTAGGGAGAGTGCATGCTTTTCTGCAAACACCCTCTGACCACTAAAGTGTAAGACTTTTGCACAAGATCACCTTGTTCACTGGGTTTGAAAGTGGATGTAGTAATGTCCTTAAATTATATCGGCACTCATCTTTCTCCTCTCTCCTGTCCACCCACGTCATTCTTTCCTGTGTCTATAATCCTCCTCCAGTTTTTCCATTCACCTCTCTCCCTTGTCCTCTCTCTGCCGAGGCGGCTGATTGGCCCACCTGTCCCTTCGTCTTTTGTCAGCATGACTCTTGGACCTCTCAAGGGTACATCGTCTGGACTTCTGTGTCCCTGTTAGAGTGTGTCTTTCCTCTCAGTGTTATGCAGTGAATGTTTGTGTGTAAAGCATGTGTGGCCTTCTGTCTTCTCTAATCAACAATTGCTTGCAGCAGCTGTTCTGGTAAACCCACTGTATGCTACCTGTCCAGCACAAATAACAGAGAGACAAAGTTAGCGACTAGCTAATCTCCATAAACAGATATCTGCATATAAATACAGGTGGGGGACAAGACTTTGGTCTCGGAAGTGTTCTGGTTTCGATTTGTAGGCCGAATGGTATTGACCAATCACAGTTGAGCGGACTTTCATTGCATGCAAGTAAACAGTCAGTGTGGAGAGCAAGATGGGGAACATATTGGCTGAAATTCAATGCAAGATTGCTAATCAGACTGTAAACAATGACCAGCGCACGGAAGAGGGAGTCTTGGCCTGGATATCCATTAGACGGATGTTCGGTGGCTACACCTGAAGCCACAAAACATTGGTCGTTTCCCCCAGAGCCTAAAGCATTCTCACATGATAGCTGATGGGTTTTGAAAGTGGTGACTAGCTGGTGAAGAATCACATGTTCAGTCATGGGTTTGGCTAAAAGGGGTGTTATGTCACCCAAAAGGTAAAATCTATTGATCCCCTGAAGCAGAGACCCTTATAATGTTTTCCTGCCAGAGGGGTCAGAGGTCAGAGTCAAGTAGAGCTGGTAAAGATTAAGCATCTTGCTAAAGAACCCTTCAGCAGGACAAATGCCTGTCAACACTGTGGGAGTGACGATGAACTGGTTTAATGCCTAATTTTACCACCCTGCTGCCCTCACACTGTGTGTCAGTAGGTGTGTGTTTGTGTCTGTGACTCTATTTCTGTTCACAAGGGAGCGTGGGTGTGCACAAAGCACCACACTCTGAAGCAGGCTTTCAGCAAAAATGATTTTGTTCAAAGGGACATGTCGCTGACTTAATTTCAAACATTTTGATTTAAAATGGCTGATTTGTCCCATTGTGAAAAACAGAGGTTAGACAAGTTTTCCTCTAACCACAGAAACACATAACATCAATGGTGTATCAGCCAATAATCTCCATCCTCATATATACCAAATAATCCAAAAACTGAGCTTCTCAAGGTAAACCAGAAACTCTATCTTTACTTAACTCTGTTAAGTGTTGCTCTTTGTCTCTAAGACATTAGTAACAAAACTGACAAACTGCTATAGAACCATTAAAATATACATTCATGGGTAGCTGCTAACTAGCTCCCAAAACCACATTTGAGCAGGTTTTTGTTGCATGCTGGTAAACAGCCTGTGCCAAAGCCATTGACCAAAATGCAATCTCGGAATCCATACGTGATGGCTAAAACCTTAAAACAGGACACCTATGGTGCCAACAGCTTAAGTTAGTACCTTCCAAACATTTTGGCCAATGTCTGCTCCGCCACCACTTTGGTTGAGCTTTGTTTAGGTTTAGGCACTAAACTACTTGTTAAAAAGATTGTGATTGAGGTGGCCGTTGCTGCATTGACTCATGTGTTTGACCAATCAACGTACACCCAAGGTTCCTCTTGTGCTGGGAGAGTACCTACTCTGAAGTAGGAGCTAAAAAAGTCCCTCAAAATGGCGTGGTAAGAACTATGATTGTTCCCAGTTCTTGCAGTGGGAACACAATACAAAGGGAAGGGGTCCTCCAACTATAAAAAAGTTTCTCCAGTTTGAACAACTAAACTACAAAACTGGGCGTCAAGCCTACTGTTTTTCCTCATGCAAACAACCGTGATGTAAACTTGAAATTACACTTTGAGGTGTCCTGATACAGAAATTAATGCATCTGACAGAGGACACACCACCCCTCATCACATTCTGGAGACCTTCACCTCCACCTTGTCTTATTACTTTTGTAAATCAGAACAGCTGATTGACTATTAAAACATAAACATACGTCCATTACAATGCTTATGCAACCCAACATGCTTTACGTGAGCGTGTGATTATATGACGCAGATTGCCTGCAGGGCACAGAGTTGGAGGGTATGGGAGAACAAATAAGAGAGTGATGAGCCTGTAAATGACTGCAGAGCAATAATGATAATGGAAGTGATGGCAAAGTGACAATTTTCAGCCAGGTACTCTCCCTCTCTCTCTGTGACCTAAATCCCCCCCCCTCGCTGGACTTCATTTCCTCGCTCAATGTTAATATGGTATTTTTTCAGAGGAGGTACTGTACTTACTGTAACTTCTGTGTGTATCAATTCCCAATCTTAAATTAATGTTTGGGAGGTCGACAGTGACCTGACTCACAGGTTAGCTGATGCTAAATGTGTTTTGTCTTAAACTATTATTTGTCTGATGCCTGAGGCGATATCTTCATGAAGACCCGTTCTTTCTAATCTGTCCTATTTTTGACGCAAAACTCAGCTATGAGTTGCCTCAGCAGTGAGTCAGAGGTTTCTGTTGGTCTCTGTGTTGAGGTCTGATGTCATTTGGTATCTTCCAGATACACCAGTGACTCCGTATTTCATCCCCCCCACAAGATGTTTTTCTAAGCCCTTTGGGGTTTCTCTGTCTCACCTGCACACTTTTTTGTTCTTTCTCTCCTTTAACAGAACAAAAAGACATGTACATAAACTGAATCGAGTCTTAACAAGCAGTGACCACTTTGATTTCAATACGACTGTTTCTATCTATCAGGGTGCACAAGGCCAGACAACCCATGGCGACCGTGAATTCATGTGGTTTCATAGCCAAATAACTTAATGATGTCGTTTCATCATCAACATGTACTCTGTCAATGTTTACATGCACAGTAGACCCCCTTTGAGTCTCATGGTTACGATTATATTTGGGATATGATGTTTACATTGCACATGCTATGTAACTTCGTCATTCAACTCCGTGTTAAGATAATGGTATGCTAGCATTATCTTAGCATTCGAGTCATGAAGCTAAGCATTTTGCTGAAAGATAAATCCTTATCAGCCCCAGAAAGTTCTCTGATTAACACTTAATGCTGTTTTAAAGGTGTTTCTTGAATCCAAATACTCATACCTCAATAATTGACAGTGATTTAACTTTCAGTCTCCATAAAGGCCCTGACAAGTCTTTTTTTCTGTTCTTTACAGACTAAGGTTTGGGTATTAGTCAAGCAATTTACATGCAGTATGTTTGCATGTCTGCTAGCAATAGCCTCTACCGTCCAAGGAAGATCAACTACAGACTTTCTACAGCCACCTTTCAAGTTTACAAGAAGTGAGTGCTTGATACTCAAAAGAAATACTTTGGTGGAATGTTCCTTTACTAAACAGAACCACCCATCCTGGAAAGTATACAGTATACAGTTTAAAAATATATCCTCTGTATGTGTAAAATGACAGAGGTCTATTTCTGAACACTGTCTCTGAGAACATCCATTACAAAAAGTCGTAGGAACGTCTACAGTGTCCTTTCATTGACTGACTGGCCCAGAGTCTACAGTAAATTATTAGATTACTGTGTGACGTCACAGCATGGCACTGAAAATGAATGAACTGTCATCCCTGAATACTAAACACACTCTGAGTGTGTGTGTGTCTCCCCCCCCACCCCCCATTAATTCTTGTCCTCATCAAGTATCTCTCTCCAATGTGTTTGCCAAGTATGAAGTCAGCACACATGCATGCACAAATACATGCACACTTCACAAAGCAGTGGCAGAAGCCTTCTCAGTCACGACTCGCACAGCGAGAGAAAGCGAGGAAGAGAGAGTCTGGCACTATGAACACGTGGAAATCAAACTAAACTGAAAGTCTGGACAAATAATTATTGTTTAACTATTCTTGGGTCCTTACCAGTAGTGGGACTACAAATACAGTTTGTCCTGAAAGTGGCCCTACAGAAAAGGTGACAGGGTCATTAAATCATAAGGATTATCACACTGGGATCATGAATATGCTTAGCAAATTTAATGGGAATCTACTTTGATTTGGATGCATCTTCTGTGCAAAGTGTAACACTGAGGTCACCAAAAACACAAAGACCATGAGAATCCACTTGACATTTTTTGGAAATAAAATCAATTTATATGTTGTGAGGAAGCGTCTCATTCCTCACTGTGACTCTGACTGTGTTTGTGTGTGTAAAACAAGATACACTACCCGTTGGACATGGATAAGAATACCATTACTGTTGTATGACTTACCATTTTCAAGTTTATAATTTTTTCAAGCAAACCTACCACACTTAGATTCTGGAGGGTTAGCCAGCGTCTGGATCTGGTGGAGAAGGCTGTCAGACTAAGAAGAGGCAAAGGAAGTTTCACACACTTGCAGGCCTTTTTAAACTGAACACCAGGATACTATTGGCTAGTGCTAATAAGGGAGACGGTCCTTCCTGGAGTATAAAAAGGTGAGGGAAGGAACAGATCAGGGCAGAATAGGTTGGAAGTAAACTGGAGTAGGTTGGAAGAAGAGCGTTGAGTGTTAGGTTGATATAGTTAAAGTAGGTACTTAGAGTAGAGTATAACTTGGAGTAGGGTTTTCTTTGTTTTCATTTATTTTCAGACCTGAAATAGGGCTGAGGTCTTTATGATCATTTTGTTTTGTTTGTTCCTTTTTGTTTCATTACTCTGCTTTACAAACCGTTTGTCTGCTGGACTAACAATAAAAGTCAACAGTGTTGTTGAACATACAACTGCCTCCCTGGTGATAACTGGCCTACACTGCACCTCCCTACACCCTGCGGCCATCCTACAACATATGTTAAAAGGGACATTTTTATCTGTGGTTCACATGGATGCACTGTTAGATTTGGTTATGGAGTCATAGAGTCGGCTTTGCTGCCAATTTATCCCAGTGGCTGACCACGGTACTGCAAGAAAAGAAAAAATCCCATGGCATAAAAAACATTTTGCCACTGACTGCCATCAAAAGGAGTCATTTGTAAAACCTTTGGTGGAAAACCTTCAACACCACAGCTGCCTCTGTACCTGATGAATAGCCAAACTGTGTTCGACACATTTTACAGTGTCCTTATGAAACAGATTCTACCTTGGACAAAAAACACGGTCAATTTCTTTGTGTATTATATTATTGTACTACTGAATTTTTAATACATGAACATTTGACATTTGAAAGCACTTTCTCTGAATCTAAAGTAGCTATTTTTATTGTGTCTGACATCATTTTAATTTGGGATGCACAATGTGCAAACAAAACTACAACAAAATTGGTTGAACAACTTTCATTGAAATTAATTACAGAATACAAAATACATTTAATGGGACTCAGCCAGTAGTTGTCATGATATGTAGTGTTGGATGGATGAACAGACAGTAAGTGTGAGTACATATGTTTGTGTGACAGTAAATGAAAGCTACAGCTTGTGGAGGAGGAGTTACGTTAACTTCAAAGAACACAAGAGCCCTCACTGAAATAATCCATCCTCTAGCTAATGAGCGCCATTGACTAACCAAACAACGCAGTCGGAAAACCTCTTCAGGTCTTAAATTGGTCCTCACATAGATAGTAATACAAGATCACACTCACACACACAGCAAACACATGGTAAACATATGCTAGCTTCTTGTGGTGTGTGTTCATACCAAGACCTTGCATTCCGTTTAAATGAATATACATGAACACTTGAAATATGACTCTAATGGGCAATATAGGGCATGCAGAGTAATTGTGTACACACACAAACATAGACACACTATCTAAATACAGAAATGCAGTATATGTGGGTGTGTATGTGTGTTTGTGTGTGAGTGTCTGTGCACCACAAGGTAACAGCCACACCACAGACTGTGTGTTATATAGGCTGTGCTGTGTGATTGATCATTGGGAGCAGGGAAAAGCAGGTTACTGCAGCGCTCGCTCACACTCACACACACACACACACACACACACACACACTCTGAGTGTACTCCTTTCGGCGTTTGCTCTTTCTCATTTCCCTCTCTCCCTTCCCCCATTCTTCCATCTTCATCTTTGCTTTTCCTCCTTCTCCCATCTTTCCTCCAAACCATTCACTCTCTCTCTCTCTAAACATCGACCTCACCTCCCCTGTCTCCCCACCCATCACTCTTCCTTCTTTCCCGTGGTCTTCCTTCTCTTGCTCTACCTCCTCTCTGCTTTCTATCCACTCTCACGCTTTCTTTAACAGCCAAACCCATCTTGGATTCTCTCTCTCTCTCTCTCTCTCTCTCTATCCAGAACCCAGGGGAACAGAAGACATCGTCACGTGTCCTCTTCTTCTTCTTCCACCTCCTCCTCCTTTTTCCTCCCTCTGTTATCTAGCTGCAGTAGTACAGCTCTACTCTACTGCTGCTCTGGAAGGGGGATGTTTCATTTCTCACAGGACTCCTTCTGTCTATTTATCTATGTATCCATACCATCTGAATATATCTATCCATCTATTTGCAAATGGGCAACACATTATATACTCATTACCACCACTTCTGTACTGTACCTATGATGCTGTGAGAACTGCCGCAAGGGTTACTGGCAGTACAGCGGCTGAAAAAGTTGAAGCTATTTGAAATAATTAGTACATAAGCAGCAGCTTGGTGAGTATGACATGACAGTTGTACTGATGGAATTAGTGCTGCATTATAAAGGCAATTTCTCCCACCCGCATTGCTTTTTTCCCTTTTTTTAGCTAGTGAACGGCCTTTGCTTGTTCCATTGATGTGGAAAACTTGATTCAGCAATGGAGCCCCAAAGTTTTCAGGTTTCCGCAGGCTTCAGTATTTTTGGGCCCATAGAGCACGTCCACCTGCTGGCTGCCCGCACAAATAAATGGAATGAAATTATGTGCTAACAGAGCTCTTCTAGACAATTTTATTAGACTGAAATATCCAAATCCAATAATATAAAGAGTTATTACTCTGTGTTTCTGTTGCTCAAATTTTTTAAAATTGTTAAATAGTTGTTACTTTGATAATGATTGTGTATGAAAAAAAGTATTTTTGGGCTACACGTGTATTGTGTCTGGCCACACTGTGGTTTAAAGTTTGTCAGCAGCACAGCTTTGTTATTGAGAATGTAAGGTAGTCCAGGTAATCTAACTCAACACTATACATAAATATAATTGATATAGTCTCCAATTAACTTTATCTGAATGGCACAAAACTCCTTGTATTTAATCACAAAACTAATCTTTCAACACGTACTTGTTTGTTTAAATTTGTTGACTGGCAATTTAAAACCAATTTTTAAGTTTGGATGGGGATGTACATTTATAGAATTCAAGGCCAGCTTACTGGATTTTTTTGGGAGCTTTTGATCATGTGAAAGCTGAAAGCTCTGGAAGAATGTTTGAAGTTTTAATAGAAACAAAACACTGGTGCTCTATCAGCATATTTCTTGATTAGTGCTAAAATGTGCATTGTTTGTGTCACAGCTGCTGTTGTAATCTGATATAAGATATTTCTTGTTTTAGCTTTGACAGTCAGTGCTTTTGCATATCAGTCTAATAATATACATTTAAATTGAACAGAGAGGGGGGCTGGGGGGGACGACTCTGCTACCATTCTCTCAGCTATTTCCATAACAACACACCCGCTCCCCCATCTCTGGGAGAAATGACATTTCACTTTGCCCTGGTTGCTGCTCCCTGCAGTGATGCTCTGATCCAGCATGTGTGTATGTGTGTGTGTGTGTTTGTCCTCATTAAAGGAGGCCTGTGACTAAGGGGGTGGGGGTTTTTGCCCTGATCACACACACACATACACAAGCACACCTTGTCAAACCAGACCTCTGCTGTGTCTGTGCGGGTGTGTTTGAGATCAGATAGGAGAGGAAGTCATGCTACTATAAGATGCACAAAAACACACACAGAGATTCAGAGAAAGGATAACATGTCAAAACAGAGATCTGTTATCTGTACACTTTTGTAATAATGTTGTTATCAACACTAATAAAACACACTTTTTGAATGGATTCACTGAAATGATGAGAGTATGTGTGTTGTATATGTCTGTCTGTCTTTTAGTCTTTCCCCCTTGACAAACACTATATCTTATTATCATCTCCACCCATCCCCCCTCTCTCGCTATATTTAGATCACTCAACAAACACACACACAGCTACATTGCATACAACCTACATCATCATACAACCTGCACACACACACACACACACACACACACACACACACACACATACACACACTCAGACTCAAAATTAAGTAGTAAGTGAGTAGATAATACACATAATTTTCAATGTGTACAGATTTGATTTTAAAAAAACAGATTTTTTTGAAAGGAGCCATTTCACCCACATTTGAGTACCCATACATTACATTTCTAATGTATTCCATACTTTATGTCTCTGATCAGCACTGGTTACAGTCAAGTCCTCTCATGGTGAGGACAACTCATGTCAATGTTTTTAGTAATAGCAAGTGAAGAAAAGAATGGGAAGAAAAGGCAAAAAAAGAGCTGCTGGTTATGCAAAAGATCAACCAGAGTGCGTCTAAGTAATAAAAAAAATAACTGAACACTAACTGGTTTTTGAATTATTGTAGGTTTCTTTTGTAAAAGCAGACAACTTCCCAATATGTCTTTCACAAATTAAAACATAAAATAAAAATATTTAACAAACCCATAAGAATAGAAAGAAATATATGTCGGCCACTTTAAACTCGGAAACACACAAATGCACACACTCATACACACAGCAGAAGTTTTTGCTTCTGTATATTAACAGTGATCCTATTACTCGGTTGGTTTAAATGCACTTAAATCATCTGATCACAGTCCGGTTTTAGCAGAAACCTGAATTCAGAAATGTCGGAACACACTGTAGCAGAAGACAAGTTCACTTCTGGTTGTATATAGCTGTGTTGTGTATTTTAAAAAAGCCTCGACTTGAATTGCCCCAACTAACCCAGCACTAAAGTGGAGCAGGTACACATTAGGCACCATGTGGACAACAAGTAAAAACAAAGAAATAAAACTAAAATATATATTAATTTATAGTTGAAAAAGTTGAAATAAAAGTTAAATTCGTTGGAAGGTTGGAAGAGGTATTACTGTGAACTCACCCGGTAAGCACGACCACGAAGTCCATGACGTTCCAGCCGTTTCTCAGGTAGGAGCCCTTATGTAACGCAAAACCCAGAGCCAGGATCTTTATCCCCGACTCAAAACAGAAGATGGCTATGAAGTAGGGCTCCGTCTCCTCCTGCAGGGGAGAGGAGACAGGAGAAGATGCAGGAGGAGAGAAGAGGAGAGGAGAGAAGGCAGGAGGGAAAACAATAGAGGAGGCAGGAGATGAGAAGGAAGGAGGCAACAGGGTAAAAAAAGAGGATGGAAAAGGAGAAAACAGGAGAAGGGATTAAAAAAAGGAGTGGAGAGGAATGTCAAGAGGAAGGGAGGTGAGAAAAGAAAAAAAGGGTCAGTTTCTTTAGGAGATGATCCTATATGCCAGTTCTTGTAAGATAACAACCAGCGTGAAAATGTATTGTCATTTTCTCTGTGTGCTGTGTTTTTTTGTGTATATTTCTATCCGTACACATACTGCCTGAGTGTACATGTTTGTATTTACTGATTTTGTGTGTGTGTGTGTGTGTTACCAGTCGTTCGGACAGAGGTGTCTTGTCTCCATCAGGAAGATGCTGTTCCAGAGCCAGGACGATGCAGTTTGCAATAATGGTGGTGAGGATCATCCATTCAAATGGAGTGCAGCTGGAGTTAAGGCCAACATCACCAAGAAGTAGTGCAAAAACACACACACCTCATATACATGTACACTGTAATCATTCACACTGGAGAGATCAACCCACTGCTTATTTTGTTATGTATGTACCATAAACTAAAACTATTCTAGCAGGTGGGCCCTAAGTATTTTCTATACTTGTATGTGTAATTTGCATATTGGAAAAAGTAAAAAAAAAAAAAAAAAAACATCTAGGCTATATATATATATATATATATATATATATATATATATATATATATATATATACATACACACACACACACACACACACACACATATATATAAAATGCACCAAGTATTTTAAAATTTCCCTATATTAGGAAGATGGCCGGGGACCTTTGTGACATTTTCCTCCCTCTTGCTCTTACTCTCTCTCCATATATTTCTTATGCTCTCTAGTGTCAAACTGTCCATTAAAGTCAATTTATAATAATTTATAATAATCAAAAACAACTGCTTCTTGACGAGTTATGACATTTTCAAAATTGCATTAAACAATTTGTCTGGCATTCTCTTAGACCCCCAAAGTCTATTTGATTCTTTTGTGTTAAAGTTCAAAACCTAATGATGGATGGATCTAAACACACTAATTACACATTTCTTTTACACATAAAGGACAGAAAACAGGATGTACTAAGTCTATATGTTGGTCTTGTTCTCTTAGTTTGTGTTTTTGCATCTCTGGTTTTCCTGCAAAGAACTGTGTGACTCATCTGTTTGTTAACTCTGCTTAAACTTTGATTTTACACTACCTGAACCCTTGCTGTGCCTTTACGTGCATCTTACTGCTGTATGTGGGTATCGTTTCCCTAGATGTTGCTCAATTCTCAATTTTTCTGACTCACCCTCAGACATTAGTTTCACAACCAAACATGCTTGAGGGAAGATTGGTCAGCTAAGTGAGCACACTCACATATTACGTGTTTCTGCTTCTGCACTCCTGCAGCCTAAAAATCAGGTGCAACAGAAATGCAGCAATGACATCAAATTACATTTGAACTGAAAATGGTTAGTTTATCAAAGCTGTATGTGGGAAAAAAATCTCAACACACACAAGCTGAATCACAGAGGTCGCCTGGTAGAGCAGCCAGCTTTTCACAGTGCTCCATCCAGTCAAGTGTATTTGTATGTGTTGTGGTGTGAGTGTGTGTGTGTGTCCATGCCTGAGTAATGGCCGCTGGAGGGACTAAGATGACTGGATACATCCAGACAGATCAAGCCTGTGCCTAATTGGCCAGTCATTATCCTGTTAGCCTGTACGTGTGTCCGTCTGTGTGTGTGTGTGTGTGTGTGTGTGTGGTGGGAGTATGTGTCTATTGTTGTGTTTACCAGATGCAACATTGACACTGACACTATGGCCGGAGGACGGCCTCTTTGTGTGTGTGTGTGTGTGTGTGTGTGTGTGTGTGTATGGGATAAGAGGCTGCTGGTTGATGTGCGAAGATCAGACAGATCAGTCTGAGTAGTATACACTAACAAGACGCTGAACTACACTGCACATGCTGGCTGGCAGAAACAACACACACACCTATTTGTGGAAATGTTGGAAAGAGAGTAGAACGTACCTGAATGTCATTTAAGAGCCAAACTTGGGACACAAATATACATAATTGGTAAAAAACTTTGTTATGTAGCTATTTTACACAGTTTAGAAGTGTGTTCTTGAATGATATATCATTTCTTGTGTTAAATGCATCCTAAGCCTAAAATTTAAAGGCCTCATAAGGCACAGTCAAGTAGGTAGGAACTCCACTAAAAACTCAGTGTTTATACTCAAATAACTGTTCGGAGATGAGGATGAAAAGCGTACCCTTGATTTTTTTAGGACTATTGAAGCAAAATACAAAAAAACACAGTTGCACACTGAATGATTCAAAACAAACTGGCTTCAGGATTTCTGACATGACACATGCACACAAGGCTTATACTGTATAAATGCCATGTTGTGCCGGCATCCTGAAAGACCTTTCTCCTCTCTCATATTGCTCATGAAGATTGTGTCTTTACACAACAAAAATAAAATTGTTTGAATGGAGCCAGCCGTTGATGCAGCAGGGGCGCCAAAGTAGGGGGCTCTGGTGAGAAGCTAGGTTTCTTTTATTAGTAGGTCTAATTGTAAAAAGACTTGACACCCATAACACTTAAAGTTAAGTAAAGCCTATACAAAGTTGAAATAAATATTCAGTAAGTTATTTATTCATTTTTGTTCTTCTTCTTTATTGCTATATCTGGCAGGCAATTCCCAGTTAGCACATTGCTAATGTGCTGCCATCCTGTGGGCAGACTCAATGGGACCAGGGTGGATTTCATTTTTCTCAAAACATTAGAAGTAACCATGGTATGAACAACTTGCTGAATGTTGTTGCAAATCAATTTACAGTAACCTTATACAGCCCACAGATGCTGTATATGTGTGTGTTCAGGCTACATGCTACCCTGCTACACCATCTATTATTCAACAGACACACTCTGCTGGCCTAACAACCTGCTCAAAGCAGGAGGTAACATTATGTGTGTGTGTGTGTGTGTGTGTGTGTGTCTGTCTATTTGTTGAGATCTTTCACTCTTTCACCATTTTGTTTTTCTTTCTGTTTTTCTACTCCTACTTCTCCTTATCTTTATTGGTGTTTCTTTCCTTCTTCTCAAACTTTTTCCCTCTTAATTTCTTTCTTTTTTATACCCATCCATCTTTCTCTTATTCCTTGCCTTATCGCAACTGACTGTATGTCCTTTCATCCCTCACAGGCCCCCTCCAAGTTTGATCTTTCCCTATTTTTCCCTCACTCCCTGTCTCCCACTTCACCCATTCCTTCTTTTTGAGAGAAAAACAAAGAAACATTAGTTGAATCTGAAGCAATTAGAGAGCAGACATTTTTGGCAACACTATTATTGGTGAGCACTGCAAAAATGTGTGTTCCTCTCTTGTTAATTAAAATGGCTTTCTGATGGCCACAAACAAGCCTTAACCTGCCAAATACACTGACCTCACACACACACACACACACACACACACACACACACACTCACACACACTGTCTCTCCTTCTTTTACTCTTTATCTGTTCTCTCCACTGCAGGCGGCTACTCAAAGCAAACAATTAAACACACACACATACACAAACAAACAAAAGCATGTATTCAAACAGAATGAACAGAAAAAAATGCACACACACATGCAAGCATACATTATTAAATTAAATAGTGCACTGATATGCACAGGTAATGCCTCGGTACACAAATACACACATGTAGGGAGAAATGCTATATCCACATCAGCAATATGTTGTTGCTCCATTGCCTATCGTTGTGTATACACACACTCACACACGCACACACTACAGAGCTAGAGAGAGAGAGAGAGATGATGTGTTTATGCACATACTCCATTTTTCAGGCATCTTTTCAAAATGGCTGCATACCATGAGGAGGAAGTGATGAAATCCAGTTATTTTGTGATTATGGTGGACTGACCCTTTAAGCATTAAGGCTCTGTCCTTGTGAAACAAAAACCTCAGTTACACAGGCTCAAACAATCTGTCGCCCCAGGGATTTGGGATTAGCGAGGTCCGAGCTCAAACGTCTTTGCATCAGTCCCCTGGAGTCCAGTTTGGCCCCTGGACTGGATTGTTTGTGCTTGTTTTGGAAGTTTCCTTCATGCCTGAATGCTTTGTGCTAGTGTCCTTATAGCACTTCCTAACCAATACATTGCTGTATTCTGGGGCTTATGTTTTTTTATAAACACTCATACATTAATACCCTTTAATACACTAATACCCCCTATCTGTACCTTATGGCTACTTCCATTTTAATACAACAAACCCCCCACATAGACTTTAATACCTTTACTATTACCCTGTACAGTACACCTTACCCCCCAAGCAAACTGTCCCAAAATGGGGGAAAATGTGTTTATAGTTTAGTGCTAAAACAGTGACAATTTGAATAATTGATTAATCATTTAAGTCATTTTTGAAAGCAAAAATTCCAAACATTCATTCAGTGGTTCCAGCTTCTCAAAAGTGAATATTTTCTGGATTTCTTCTTTAATAGTAAATTGAATATCTTTCAATTTTGATCTGTTGGTCAGACACTATGGAGGATTTTCTATTTGGACTTTGAATTTTAATTATGACCTAATTAGTCCTAGTAGTTTGTAGTAAAATAATATTTTTTTTTAATTCAATCTCTCTTTATTTTCTATTTGGACTTTGCATTTTCTATTTGGACTTTTAATTTGAAATATGACAAAAAATGTCCTCTATACAATACAGCACTGGTGGAGTCTTTTGGCGGGATCTTGGTACATCAGAATAGTTATTAACATGTACCATTTTAGTCATTTAAGCCTAACTTGATGGACTGATTACATTTAAAGTCATATGCAGTTTACAGAAGGTACAGTAGCTATATTGTAAATATATATTGTCATGAGATATGGAATGCAACCTAAAGTATTGATTACACCTTTGTGTAAACCTAATCTACTGTAAAACTCCATGCTGTCAGTCTCGTGCTCTGTGCTTTGACAGGGCACCAAAACAAAAGCATTAAGAATGTCTTGTGAATGAGCCAGATTTTTTCACCCCTGAGGTGTCAATACATGCTTTTCTGTTTTGGTGGCGTATATGGCGCATACTGCAGTAACTCAATAGTTAAATCACAGCTGGATTATACAAAACTGTCTTTAAGTCTTAACAGTCTTTAACAAATATATGAATTGTCATTCTTTACCATTCAACATTTTCACGCATCCTTATTCAGAATTTGGCCCCAAGCAGCTATGTCTCAATCATCCCCACTGAGTGGTGTGTTTGCCTGCTGAGTCAGTCTTTATCATTCTATGTAGCAGTGCTTCTGGCTCCGAGATAAAACGATAAAGTGATGGGTTTCGATTCTCCTGGTCTGCTGTCATAAACTGATAAATTGCAGCAAAGGTTTCCAGGCAATAGCTAAGATGATGGCATGCCACCACAATGCAAAACAATATAAATGTGCTTGAGATTCCTTGCTGAGAGAACGTCAGGTAGCTTTCGTCATTTGAGTAAGTAAGCTAGATATTTTTTACAGAGTGTTGGAAGTACAGTATCTGTTGCTGCCACTTGCTAACCACACCAAGGTATTAATCAAACATAGCTTCAGTTGTTTGGTCTGTTGTGACATTTGTTTTTAGCAGCTGTTCTGCTAGTATTGTTTTGAATTCGGCCAGTCGATACCACACCAGCTCTGTTGTGCTAATTAGCTCGGCCTCCACTCAGCCCCTGTATCTGTTTGAGTGCAAACAGACTCGTGGCTCAGTCAGGTAGCTTTCGTCATTTAAGTAAGTAAGCTAGTTATTGTTTATTGTCCTCCTACCTCGAGGGTAGATCCTACCAGGTCTCCTGGAGAGGCCACGTGTCCGATCCTCGGCCCCTATCAATAGGTGTACCACAGGGCTCAGTCCTTGGACCTCTCCTCTTGTCCCTGTACAACACCACACTTGGACCAATCATCAGCTTGCAAGGTTTTTCCTACCACTGCTACGCTGATGACACACCTCCACCTCTCGTTGCCCCCGTCCGACCTTGGCGTCTCAGCTCGGATAGAGGCTTGTCTAGCAGACATCTCCGCCTGGATGACCAAGCGTCACCTCCAGCTGAACCTCGCTAAGACAGAACTCCTCGTCATTCCTGCTTCTCCATCCATCTCCCATGAGCTCTCCTTCACCCTGGACTCCATGACGGTCGTTTCATCTCCCTCGGCCAGGAATCTTGGGGTCA